>APFE030943142.1:0-92829 GCA_000404065.3 Pinus taeda | reverse complement strand
ATAAGTCACTCCAAAAATACACATTTTTGTTAGAAACATTGTCATTACTAAACTACTATGAATAACTTATAAGCACCAATGACAACCTCTATTGTCATACCCATACGAAAGATAAAGGAATGGATTTTAGATACTATGAATCTTTTGTTTCATAATTGTGGTGGAATTTGGTTGTACATGACATTGATTTCAATTAAAATAAAATCTTGTGTATTTAAATGTTTTAGTACATTGTTGGCATATGCATTAAATGAAAATAGGGCATAGCCTTGATTCTCGCCATAGCAGCGCATGCACAATTACTGCTCTGGCTGTCCTGGTCTAGGTTGCTACTTGAAGGTCACCAATCTATCCACATCCAAACTTTATTCTAAGGATCAGGCTCCTCCATCAATGGTTCACCATGGTTTGTTGGATCAGATGGACCTCGAGATGTCTATCGTTCATTTCCTAGTGGTGTGGTTTCATTCTGTCATTGTTTCGTTCCAAAAATTTCGAGGGGTTGTGGCTCTACTATATTTTTCAGTGTTTCTTTCTGCCTACAGACCTGGTTTACTGGACTATTTCCTCCGTGTACTAGCAACTTGGTGATACTCCGATAGTTCTAAAGCCGCTTCGACACCCTGGGACTCAATCTGTGGAGGTAGGGTTTGCAAACATCTTTTCCAAAGGTAAGATCTTAAGGTTTTTCCCACATATTCACCTTTGTTTATCTAAGTTAGAATTATTACAGTCCGTTTTCTTATGCATACTCCTAACTCAATCTTCTTTGCTATGGTGTAAGCTTTGGTTCCCAAAATAGGAGTTTTGGCTTGGTGTTATGGCAAAAACCTCCTACTGGCTTCATCGTTTGAGACCAGCTCAGGGTATTCTATATTACTTCAGATATTTCTATGGCAGGGTCTTGTGACCAAGTTGCCAAGGCTAAATGACTATGATATTAGGTCTATATAGATTTTCAAGGTCATTGGAGTCATGACTCCACTATTAGGGTTTTGTTTCTTTATCTTGTTTGAGGCTATAAAAACTTTACCGCTTCGGCCAAATGTTGGATGGTTTGGCACTATGCTCAAGCCGCCATCCTTGGGTATTCTACAAACATTTGGATCATTTTAAAATGAATGAATAGAGCTTATTGCTATGGCATTTATTTATTGAGATGAGGGTTTTCATATTTTAATTGCAGGGTTTCCAAATGATTTCCATATTTAATCAAACACTGAGTTTGAAACTGAGAGTTATCAATTCTCAATTTATTTATAGCATTTTGTTTAAGCTTTAGTTCTATACAGAGCTTTCTTGCGACTCAAAATCGTATGCCTTAGTTGTCCTGCACTATTTTACTTATAGCTTGGTAATTCATCTCAACTTCATATGGTTAAAAGAAAAACGCCTTGATGGCTTTTTTAGAAGCTCGAAATGTTAAATTTTGATATCTGGGCTAAGGCTGTAATCTTTTTTTTTTTTTAACTCCAGAAGTCGATATTTCTTATATTACATGTTGATCCATGAGCTTAGATTCTCTCTGTTATTCTCTGTTTGTAGTCATGGAGTTTTCACAATTAAATAGTGTATTTGTTACGCATCGACTAGGGTTCTATGCATGGAAATGATTATGGTACAGAATCGTGAAAATTCTGAATGTGGTGATACTTAAGAATACTTGTTTTTTGGTTGTGCATTCTACATAGATCTTTGTTTACTTTAGCTATCATTGTTGAAGTTCCTTCGATTGAAAGACAAATTTAACTTCTTTTCTGATTTAGATAGAAGACTATATTAGAAGGTTTACCCTATCTGGTATCACGATAGTATTTCTTATAGAACTTTATCATTTTCCAATTTTTCTTCTCCATTTAAGTTCTTACTAATTTTATTGATATTCTTTCGATAGTTTCTCTTTGTGAATATAATGAGAGTTTTTCCTCAGTTTTCTATCACTTACTCTACTCTTGCTTTTTAATGAAATATTTCAAAAACAAAGTAAGAAACCCTAATGACATACTTCAAGAAATAGGAAACCTTGCCTATAATTCTTACAACAGTAATTTACTTATATTATCTCTTTAAATTAGCCAATCTATAAAGCTATTATTCTTAGATTCATAGAATAACTTATATAGGAAATTATTTACTTATCTTTTTACATTGTTCCAAAGCTAAGTCTAAAACAAGACCTGCACTTTAATTTTCCTCCCTGCCGTTAGATAACCTGCTTCGATAAATCCTCCCCTTGTGCTACTCCTGATTTTAGGAATTCTCTCTCTCGTGAGAGGCCTTAATGTTTACCAGCTATATGGTCTTAACCAGACATCCATAACATACTACCTGACCCTTTACCACAGTCTCCTTTCATCCTTTTGATCTCATATACCCCTATCCTCTTGATCATTTCCAGTAAAAATACTCTAGGATTTAGTTTTGGAACAGATAACAATCTTCATCACTAATTACCTAGTAAAATATAATTGTAAAATTCATTCTTCCATAACTAAACTCCAAAAATAGTTTATAATTAAGAATAGTAATATTTTTTCTGTTTGCAGTAAGAAAATAAATATTTACATTAATTGGCTATATTACATCTTCCCCCCCCCCCCCCCCCAAAATGGAACATCATCTCGATGTTCTCTTCTTGCAAATAGGCCGGGAAAGTTTTCTTTCATGACATGTTCATCTTCCCAGGTGGCCTATCTCATGAGCCTCGATATTACAACAAGAATGCTTTAACTCCCAAGGCTACTGACTTTAATTATCAACTTGGGGTTCGTACAAACTTAAGAGGTGCCGGCACTATATGTGCGGCATACAATGTGTCCTTCCCTTGATATCATGATGTAATGGAGTGCATGTACTAAATTCAAATCCTAAACTAATTGTAGAAAATGAAATGTTTGAAATGGAACCCTAATCTATTGCAAGAAAGAAAGTACAAGAAAAGAGGTGAAAATTCAATGCTAAATCATGCCATTTCCTAATTAACTTCCAAGAAACTATGCTTTGCAATAATGAAAAATTATCATGAACTAAACGCTACTATCTAAGGATGGAAGAAAGAAGCATCAAGCATATCAAATGTGCAAGTAAAGGGACTGAAATAAATTTGTTTTTATCTTTTTGACTTTTCATGCAAAATCAAGTATTCAAACTAATTTCCTTTGGTGATGTGGTAGGTGAATTAAGGATGTTGGAGGTTGGATGGAATGTTTAGGAGATGGTTTGAAGGTGTGGGAGACCCTTGGGAGGCGTTTGGTGACTTCCTAGAAGTTTTCTCTCAATTCGGCCTCAAAACAAGCCATTTCAAGGAAACCTACAGGATGTACCAGAAACCTACAGGATGATCCTTAGGAATCACAGTGAACCTACAAGATACATCCGAGAGAAAAATGTGATATGTTGGAGGTGATGGGAGGCATAGGAAAGGTGTGTGATGGGTGGATTGGAGTGAGAAAATTCCTAAGATCACTCAGAACTCAAAACCAAAGTCGGGAGATGGATGGATTGGCTCAAAAAGCTTGGAGAAGTTTCCTTGTGAAATGATGAAGTTGGTGAGGATTTAATGACCAAGCAAATCAAATGCAAATTTGATGGGACAATTTTTTTTATTAAATACGATGTTTTAGGTCCCTATTCCAAGTGGAATCACTCAAAAAGACCTATGTTAACCCATGCAAAAAAATAAAAATGAAGACATTGCTAGTCAAAATCTAGAAATTTGAGAACTAGTGAGCTACTATATCTAAGAAATGCCTAACCAAATCAATTGCAAATGAATGGGGTAGTTTTTTTTATGAACTAGAATGTTTCTTTGATTTGATGCAAGTGGAATCAATTTTATTGAAGCTCATTAGGATGCTCCAAAAAATAGCAGAAATTTACTGTTCTTTGTTAAAAATGAGGTCCAATAATCTAGATTTGGGAACAAGAAGACTAATCGAAGAAACTCAACTATTATTATGAACTTCAAAAGCTTTTCCAAGGATTAAATAATATTTGTGATCCTACAAAATAACTTACATCAACCATTTAACTCAATCCTACAACAAGAAATCACTAATACTAAATGTAGAAATAGAAAGAAATAAAAACTAGAGATGCATGTTAATAAGAAATGAAAAGAAGGAAAGAAAATTATGATACAAAAGGGCTCTGAGGCTCCTGGGAAGGCCATGCCCAAGGAAAATTAGAGACCTATGGATGAGAACAAGATTTAGAAGTTGAACATAACACCAATCTTCATTATTTTCATCAATAGAATTACATGCCTGCAAGAAAATATAATGGAGTTGCAAGAATACAAGCTCTCTCCACAATAACAATAAGGAAGATCTATCTAGAGGTAAAATTGACTTGATACTTATATGAAATGATTATGAATCATTCCGCATGAATGGAGGAATATTTCCCCATCAAAATCCCTTGATTACTAGACCTAGTCCCCAATACTAGGAATTTGCATTAAATGGCAGGGAACACTTTCCTAGATTTTCTCAATCATTCCCTAGAGGAACATTTGACTTGATACTTATAAAAAATGTTTAAGAATTATTCCACATGGATGGAGGAAGATTTCCCCACCAAAATCCCTAGATTAGTGGATTTTCTCCTTTGATTAGTGGAACACATTCATAGATTTTCTCAATCATTAGAGTTCCACAATTTGTGCAGTAATTCCTTAATATCTTATTGACTTGTTATTTATTATTGATCCTCTAGTAGTAGGGGCCAAGTCCCTAAATTATCTCCTCCAACTCTTCATAATTTGCCCAATATTCTCATAATATTCCATAATAAATAAATAATACTAAGCACAAATATTCAATTATTCATAAACCTTCATAATGAATATATTAAAGTTAAAAGTAAATTATCTAATGTAAAAAAGAGAGGTTTAATATGCTAAAGGATGGTCATAGGCCTTAGTTTATGTTTTAAATTAGAGGCATAGGCCTTAATTTATGTTTAATTTAGAGGCCCATCATACCCCCTGCTGAAAGCGTTTCTCATCCTTTGAGCAACTTAGTGACCTCAGTGTACCTTGTCCATGGCCTTGGTGGCCTCTCTCTTGTGCATTAAGAATCTTGGTTGTATGTTCAGCAAGGACAAGCCAAAAAACATATTTGTGCAAAGAAAAATCCTTGTTTCTTGAGACCATTAGTTTTCCTTCTTCCACTTATTCAAGATGGTTCTTGATTATCTTTTCTATTTGGCAAGGTCTTCGACACCCTTATCTTCATTCTACTACCTTCTTCCACCATTTATTTGCCTTAGGATTGCCTCCTGTAGGGTTCCTGGGTCATTGTAATTCCTACAGGATCATACAATAGAAAACACAATCCCTTTCTTAATTGAAGTAAAGGAGTGTTAAAAATGATAGAAAGGGTGGAGGAATGAATGGTAATGTGTGGTAAGATAAAAAAGTGAGTGACAGGGGTCTCTTTGTGATCCTCCTTTGCTCTTGGACGGTCCTTCTTGTTGACCTGGAAATGGAAATTTCATGAAAATGGAGAGGATGCTCTCTTTATTTTTTTTTCAAGAATGAAATGGGATGGATGAATGATGAATAGATAGCAAATATGAAGTGGATGGAAGGCTTGGAGTGTTGTGGTGACCTTTTCCTTTGCAAAAATTTCTTCTTTTAACTGTTGTCCTATTTCCTTGAAATCATTACCCTTCATAATTTGACTTTTAACATTGCATGAGTGAAGGAGTGAATTGCAATTAACTAGCTGGAGACGAATGAGACTGCTGACCAATCCTTATCTTATAAATCTCATCTATCATGCATTGACAACAAATTTCTAACTATAATATGCTCAAGAGAAGAGGTCAAGAATATTGCATACATGTACTTACCTGATGGTTGTTGGAGAGACACGCATGCTGCTGCTAAGTTGATGTTGATGTGCAGGTGTTGGATGGTGATGCTGATGATCTTGATGCTACTGATAAGCTCTAGAGGAGCTTCTTTGACCTCTGGATCTCCTTTAAAGCTTCTCGCTGCCAATCCTATAGGTGTTGCTCTGTATCCTGTAGGTTTACAAGACATCAAATTGTTTTGTCCATATCTCTCAAACGGTAGACTGGATTGAGCTGAAACGTTTTGAGCATGTTTCCATCATCATTATGCACCTCCCCATAGAATTTTTTTTATCAATGGATGCATGAATCTTGAGAAAAACTAAAAATGGCTGAAGGTGATGGAAGTTGATATCTTGGAAACTGTGCACTGGAATTTGCTAAAATTTATTGTTCATGTTACCGTCATCCCTATGCATATCCTCATGAAACAACTTTTTAGATGGATGCATGGATATTGAGAATATGCAAAAATGGATTAAGGTGATGGAGGCCAATTTCATGGAAACTATGCACTGGAATACTGCTTGAGCATGTTACCATCATCCATATGCATATCCCCCTAAAACATATTGGCAAATGGATGCCTGGTTTTCATTTTATGGAAAAAACAAATTCCTGATCTACGTATTTTTGTATCCTGTAGTAAAACAGAGCATCCTATAGTTGTTTAGGATAGCAAGCAAACTGAATAGTACAAGCTTGAGAATGATTGGTGGATGGTCAAAATAAATGAGGGTGATGGATTAGCATGGTCTTGGTCTTGTTGTAGCATTTTGAGAAAAGGAGGAGAAAGTCAAAATTTGACTTCTTTAATCCATGCTTGACCAATTTTCCTTTTGGTACCAACTTGTTCTTGTTGCTTGCGGATGTTGGAGAGTACATGCATTTATCAAAGAGATGCATGGAGCAAGGATTTCTTTTATTTTTTCTCTCTTTTATTCTAGGCCTAGTAGCCACTTCAATGAGGTTTTTAACTAGTAGGTCTGCCTAGGTGCCTCAAAGGAGGTTTTCAACTAAGATCTTTTCTTTTTCTCTTTTTTTCTTTTTTCCCAAACCATTGACTGCCTCATGGAGATTTTGAATCAATGAGTAAATCTGAGGCACCTCAAAGGAGGTTTTCACCTGAGATTTTTATTTCTCGCTTATTTTTTATTTTTTTTCTACTCTACCCTATTTGAAAAACAAAATTACTTTCAAGTATAAGAATACTTCCAATGGAGCCATGTGCACATCAAGATGATAGAAAAACTGATGTGTAGGCTTGAGATGTATGCTTTGACATTTACCTGAATTTGAGAGATCAAATGATTTGGCTTTGATGATATCAAGAAAAATTGAAGAAGAGGTTATTGTTGCAACTTAATGACTTTCTGGAACCATATTTCAATATAGTTGTGATACCCTAATCCACTTGTTGATTTGGATCGTTCTTCATGTCTTCTTCTCCAGTGACCTTCAAATCTTTCTCTTTTTGCTGATTTTTCTCTTGAATACATGGAGGATTTGATGGTAGCAATGAGGGAGTTCTCTCGATCTTTGATTTTTATGTCTGCCCTTCATCAATTGTAGCCCATGGTTCTGTGGTATTCTTATTTGAATCTTCTTCTTTTCGATGTAGTCCTTCAATGATATCAAGATGATCTCTTTTTTGCAAGATTCTTCCTGAGCTATGGTGAATACCATTGATCTCAAGAGGAGATGTTTGTGAATGTTTTACCTCAGCATTGTATGTGGGTTGAGCTACTTCAATGTGTGAGTTCAGGAATGGTGGTACAAGTAGTTGAGTAGGAGTGTATATTTGAGATGGATGTGGATGGGGTTGTGGTTGTGGTGGAGTTGAATGGCAAGGATAACATGGAGTTTGATATGGAGAATATTGAGGAATATATTTAGGATATTGGGGATGGTTCCCATAAGTTCCTTTCCAACATTGTTTCCAAGATTGGTTTTGGGGTTGATATTGCGAACATTGCCAAGGAAAAGTTGTGTTCCAATTACTTTGAGGTGG
The DNA here is from genome assembly GCA_000404065.3 of Pinus taeda. Taxonomy (NCBI): domain Eukaryota; kingdom Viridiplantae; phylum Streptophyta; class Pinopsida; order Pinales; family Pinaceae; genus Pinus; species Pinus taeda. The sequence continues at coordinate 84,959 of APFE030943142.1, read as the reverse complement.
ATGTGCATAAGCTTGAAATTGTGAATTAGGATTTTGCATCATATCAGGCTGAATAGGCTGCCATGGTCCTCTAAGTGACATAACATTGCTACATTGGCAATTGACTTGCTCCATTGTCCCCCTAGTGAAATTCATTTAACCTTGGTAATGAGGAGAAACATTTAACATCATGTGATTCTGCTTGGACAACACAAACATATTCTTTTTTCTCATTTTGTATTCTTAACATTCCCACCTGTTTGGTTAGATTGCTAAGAATTTATGTTTTAAAGTCATCAAACAAATTTACAAATTTAGCTTCACTTACCAATCTTCATGTTGATTTACCTACTCTTGCTTTTCCTCTTGATATGTGTTTGCATGTTTCCCAAATTTCCTCAAATGATAATTTATATACATGACCTCTACTCATGAGATTAAGGAGATCAATCCACTCATCCGTAATTGTTCTAAGTAAGAGGGTTTTTAGTGTGTCAGATCCTAAATGATGTAGTTTTTCCCTCTTAACATTATACATGAACCTCTCTATTAGATCCTTTAGACTGTCATCTTCTCTTTGATTCATTCGAAATATTTCTTCTTTAAGATCATGATCTTTATATTTTTCTACGAATATATTTTTCATGTCATTCGATGATCTTATTGAATTAGTCCCTAAACTCATGAACCATTTGAGATCTCTATCCTTCAATGTTGCCAGAAAAAATCTCAATTTTCGAGTTTTTGATAAGTAACCATAAGATCTACAAACAATCTCAAATTCAAGGAGAAAGGTTTCTGGAACCTCTAACCTTAGACCATGAAATTTTGGAAGGAAATATGGAGGAATGTTCTTCAAGTGCACACTTCCATTAGTATCTTGAATGAGAAATTTGATAGGATCTTCCACAATGTCATCATTGCCATCAATTTCTTCTATATTCTTCACCATCTTCTTCTTCTACCTGCAAAAGTCAATGGTGATATGGCTCTTACTGAACCATGTGATCAAATGGAGGGGGGTTGGCGTTGGAGAATTTTGTTTTTGTTTTTATGATTGAATGAAAACTATAATGCAATGCAATTTTCTACTTTTGAAATTAAATATTCCTAATGAAAATATTTTTTGTTTTTTGCAAAAATTAAAAAGAAATATATCAACTAGGGAAGAAAATAATGCATACTTCGATACCTCCTTGGCAATGGAACCAAAAGGTTATGAGCCTTGGTATTGCAATACGAATGTTGCAACTCCCAAGGCTACTGACTTTAATTATCAACTCGGGGTTCGTACAAACTTAAGAGGTTTTTGCACTATATGTGTGGCATACAATGTGTCCTTCCTTTGCTATCATTATGTAATGGAGTGCATGTACTGAAGTCAAATCCTAAACTAATTGTAGAAAATGAAATCTTCAAAATGGAACCTTAACCTATTGCAAGAAAGAAAGTACAAGGAAAGAGACAAAAATGCAATGCTAAATTACACATTTTCCTAATTAACTACGAAGAAACTATGTTTTGCAATAATGCTAAATTATCATGAACCAAATGCTACTACCTAAGCATGGAAGTAAGAAGTATCAAACATAACCAATGTGCAAGTAAATGGACTGAAGTAAATTTGTTTTTGACTTTTTGTCTTTTCATGCAAAATCAAGTATGCAAACTAATTTCCTTTGGTGATGTGGTGGGTGAATTAAGGATGTTGGAGGTTGGATGGAATAGTTAGGAGGTGTTTGGATGGTGTGGGAGACCCTTGGGAGCCTTTTGGTGACATGCTAGATGTTTTCCCTCAATTCGGCCTCAAAACAAGCCATTTTAGGAAAACCTATAGGATGTACTAGAAACCTATAGGATGATCCTATAGGAATTACAATGAACCTACAAGATACAATCGAGAGAAAAATGTGAGGTGTTGGAGGCAATGGGAAGCCTAGGAAAGGTGTGTGATTGGTGGAATAGAGTGGGAAAATTCCTAGGATCACTCAGAACTTGAAACCAAAGTCAGGATATGGATGGATTCACTCAAAACGCTTGGAGAAGTTTCCTTGTGAAATGATGAAATTGGTGAGGGTTTAATGACGAAGAAAATCAAATCCAAATTGGATGGGACAATTTTTTTTATTAAATAGGATGTCTTAGGTCCCTATTCCAAGTGGAGTCACTCAAAATGGCCTATGTTAGACCATGCAAAAGAAATTAAAAAAACCATTACTAGTCAAAAATCTAGAAATTTGAGAAGTAGTGAGCTAGTAAATCTAAGAAATGTCTGACCAAATCAAGTGAAAATGCAATGGGGTAATTTTTGTTATGAACTAGAATGTTTTTTGATCTAATTCAAGTGAAATCAATTCGATTGAGGCTTGTTATGATGCTCTAAAAAATAGCAGGAAGTTATTATTCTTTGCTAAAAATGAGGTCCAACAATCGAGATTTGGGAACAACAAAACTAATCCAAGAAACTCAATGACTATTATGAACTTCCGAAGCTTTTCCAAGGATAAAATAATTATTTTTATCCTACAAAATAACTTACGTCAACCATTTAACTCAATCCTACAACAAGAAATCACTAATACTAAATTCAGAAATAGAAAGGAATAAAAACTAGAGATGGATGTGAATAAGCAATGAAAAGAAAGAAAGAAAATGATATAAAAGGAATCTAAGGCTCTTGGGATGGCCAAGTGAAAAGAAACTTGGATACCAATGGAGGAGAACAAGATTTAGATGTTGAACATGACACCAATATTCGTTATTTTCATCAATATAATTACATCCATGCAAGAAAATACAATGGAGCTACAAGAATACAAGCTCTCTCCACAATAACACTAATGAAAATATATCTAGAGGAAAATTTGACTTGGTAATTATACTAAATGATTAGGAATCATTCCCCATGAATGGAGGAATATTCCCCACCAAAATCCCTTCATTAGTGTATCTAGTCCCCAATACTAGGAATTTGCATTAAATGACAGGGAACACTTTCCTAGATTTTCTCAATCATTCCCTAGAGGAAAATTTGACTTGGTACTTATAAAAAATGATTAAGAATCATTCCCCATGGATGGAGGAAGCTTTCCCCAATGAAATCCCTTGATTAGTGGATCTGATCCCTTGATTGGTGGATCTTCTCACTTGATTAATGGAACACATTCCTAGATTTTTTCAATCATTGGAGTTCCACAATTTGTGCCATAATTCCATAATATCATGTTGACTTATTATTTATTATTGATCCTCCAGTAGTAGGGGACAAGTCCCTCAATTATCTCCTCCTGCAACTCTTCATAATCTGCCCAATATTCTCGTAATATTCCACAAAAAATAAATAATAATAGGAACAAATATTCAATTATTCATAAACCTTCCTAATTATTATATTAAAGTTAAAAATAAATTATCAAATGCAAAAAGAGAGGTTTAATGTGCTGAAGGATGGTCGTAGGCCATAATTTATGTTTTAAATTAGAGGCATGGGCCTTAATTTATATTTAATTTGGAGGCCCATCACTCTCCTAGTCCATAGTGCTGCCAATGCACTTTAACCTGGGTGATAACTCGTTTTCGCATTGTTACTTCTCTCCAATCTAGTATAACTAGAGATTCAACCAAGAACTCACCTTCTGGTTCAACCTCAACATAGTAACAAAAGGTGTTAATTCCTTAACCAATTTATTTAACACATCTATAAAGAAATATATATATATAATTACTTATATAATATATATTATCATTATATATATATATATATATATCTGTGTGTGTGTGTGTGTGTGTTTGTGTATACATTACCTAAATATATTGCCATTTGATTATGTGGTTAGTGTCATACACATATTTCTTAAGTAGAGAAACATGAAAGACATTGTGTACACGAATGTGACTAGGTAAGGCAAGTTGGTAAGCCACCAATCCGGTTTGAGCTAGGATTTGAAACAAACCACAATATCGGGGTGCTAATTTAGCACACCCGGCCCATTGTAAGGTGCTTTTATTGGCTCGCACTCAAGTGTAGACATGATCTCATAATTGGAATTCTCAGAAACTCCTCTTCCTATCGGAAAAGTTCTTCTATTGGTCCTAAGTATCCTTTAAATTAATCTATACCTTTTTCACCATTTCCTCCATCTCTTCCAACATGTCTAGCCATAGTAACAACTTATCCTCAAGTCCACTCCAACTTAAAGGTGTCCTACACTTGCATCCATATAAAACCTTAAAGGGACTCATCTGAAGGGATGCATGGTACCCATTGTTATAGGCAAACTCCACCAGGTGTAAAAAATCTTCCCATTTAGTGGGCTGCTTCATTACATATGTTCGCAACATGTCTTCAACAAATTCATTCACTCGACAGTCTATCGATCTGTTTGTGGATGGTATGACATACTGAAGTGCATTTTTGTGCCCAATCCTTCAAAGATGCCTTTCTAGAAGGCTGATGTAAATTTTACATCTCGGTCAAAAATAATCATCTTAGGGATTCCATGCAATTTAAAAATGTTATTCATAAAAATATTAGCAATTTGGAATGATTTATAAGTTGATTGAACAGGTATGAAATGAGTAGATTTGATCAATTTTTCCACCACCACCATGATGGAGTCATTTGGCTTTCTATATTTAGGCAGCTCGATGATGAAGTCAATAGATATTGTTTCCCATTTCCATTCTATGATAGGCAAAGGGTGAAGTAACCCTACTGGATGTTCATGCTCCACTTTCAATTGCTGGCACTCCAAGCATTTGGCTAAGTATTCTCCAACCTCCTTCTTCATACCAAGATAGAAAAATTCCTTCCGCAAAGCAAAAATCATTTTCTGATATCTAGGATGGCCTGCATAGGGGATCTTATGGTATTCATCAAAAAATAGATTTTTAAGATGTTGTTGGTTAGGAAGGTATATCCTTTTCCTATAAATCAACAAATTTTCTACATTTATTTCATAACCCAATTGCTATTCATGGCTATTAGAAATTTTTGCTTGCTGCCATAAATGCTTATATGTTGAATCCTGCATGGATGATTCTTGAATCTAGTAAAAAAGGGTAGTTTGTGATTCACTAAAAGAAATTTGATATAAACAATTTACCTTCCGGCTTAAAGCATCTACCACCTGGTTTTCTTTTCCTTTTAAATGTTTGATTTCAAAATCAAATTCACTCAGGAAATCTACCCAATGAACTTGGTTTGCCTTAATTGCAAAGGTTTCTGAACACCTTGAATTTCCTGTCTCTCTCCTACCTCATCTCGGTAGCTAATAGTTTTTTTTTTTACATTTTATTAGTGACCATTCCTTTTCTAACCAGTCCATGCCCATCATAATGTCATATTACCCTAGGGGTAACACATTCAAATCAGCTATAATAGGTTGACCATCTAAATTTAAAGGGTAGTTACTTACTTTAGATAAAACTCTTGTTTTTGACCCTATGGCTAGCTATACTAACCATGGTGTTTTAAATTTAACAACTTGTAATTTACATCATTCCACTATCCCTGGACTAATGTAACTTAATATGGCCCTAATATGTATTAAAATATAGTGCGTCTCGTAAAAAATAATACCTTCAAATTCAACCATAGTTGGTTGAAACTATGCCTAATGTCTTCAAGAGCTGCGTTGATCTTAAGGATGCTTCTTCCCACTTTTCCCACATTGGATGCCTCCTAAATTTATGAGATCTGATCTGCTCCCGAACAGTGAGGAAAATTTTTGACATAATGCGGGCCTCCGCATCCCCAACACTATACAGTTAGTATGTTAATTAATTCTGCTTCATTTCTGCCAGTTTGTTCATTTGTCTTGGATTCTCCTGGTACCTCAAATCTGAGCTTATTCACATTTCAGTTACCTTGACCTTTATATAATCCTTTGTTGTTGGTGCCCTTATTCGCCTTTTGGCTGGGAATAATACTATTTCCCTTCTTGTCTACCCTGTAGAAATTCTGTAAATTCTCTACAAATCTTGCTCTAAGACCATGTAGAAAATCTAGTTGTAGATTAACCTGATAATACAATATAAACAAAGAAAAATACTATAACCTACTTCTACTATCAATTTGTGGAAGCTTAAAGATTGAGCAAGATCGAGCTGAACATATATAACAAGAAAAAGAATCAATGCACAATACACATGAAAATACTTTGGGGAAAGCCTCAGCTAAAAACCCCACTATATGTATTATCATACAAGGTGGAAATACATTAGAATTATACAAAGCCTTAGCTCTCACAGCTAGCTATCTCTCAATACAGTCCTCACAGATGCTCACAAGCAACCATGGCTTCTCACAAGCCTTCTCCTCTGCCCTCCAAGCTCCTATTTCCTTGCGCTGTTCCTATGGGATGATCTTCTCCAACCAAGTGGAAAACTGATCTCACACACTGATCTCACACCCTGTATGAATTGTGCAATCCTCAAGGAACCTTACCTTGGCTACATGCATGAGTTTCCTCTATAGGAAAACACATGCAACTGATATTACACTATCCTTGACATTTAGCTCAACTGGGTCTTTCTCAGAATAGACATGCATGAGTTTCTAATGAGGGAATCTTCAGTTATCTGGAGTACACTAGTTAAGTGCATCACTGCAGAAAGAGTTCTAACTTGAATTTCTCCAACTAATTAATCCATAATGAATTAATTATTTATTTCCAAGCAGCTAGTGAGACTAAATTCGATTTTAATTCATAATTTTAATTGAAGGACTAATTAAAATTGGAATTTTTGGATTCTATTTTTATCTTCGTGTTGCTATTTTCAACACTCCCTCTCAACAAGAAAGGAATTCAACTCAATCCTGATTGTGAACCTTCGAAATGTTATGCATGTAACACTTCTCTCTAGTGTTGATGCTCCAAAAACTCTAGAAAAAAAAAACATCCAACCTAAATTAGTATGATGCATCTGTCATCAAAGTCTCCGACTGTTATTGCCTCTGTCAACTGAAGACTTTGCGCTTCTGCTGACTCTCCCTTTCTGCACTATTGTCAATCCTTCTCTGCACTCTTTAGTATCTAACTGCTCTAGCTTGTGTCACTTTCATCTTTGACTGCATCAATACCACTGATTCCTCTTGCTACTATGTACTTTTTGCTCCCGTAGCAAGGTACGATCCATGTGATAAAACATCTCAATGGACCCTACCCAATTTTAGTGTTCATGGGACTATCACTTCACATCGCCCCACTTCAAAACTAGAGGTATGCTTGCATGTGATTCCTCTGTCCACTTGGATCAAAATTCTCCCCTAATGGAGGTATGTGCATGAGTGGATCTCTTCACTCGATCTCCTCTCTGCCTCTCCAATTGTGGCTCCTTCATAATTGTTGAGACTTCTTATGGGGTTGCATGTTGAGAGGTAATTTATTCTCCCTCTCAACCACCAAGTCTCTAGAGTTTTCCTTGCTCCTCAAGGCTTTGCATGAATCTTGAACCTCAAGAGCATACAAGTTCTTAACTCGTGAACTGATCTGTTTCACATGTCTTCTGGTGATGTGTCTAAGGAAAACCTTTCCATTATAAAAAAACACATTGTAGCATTTGTCCTTTAACATTGCGACTGATACCAAGTTCTTCTTCAGTCCAGGCACATAATTCACATCTGTCAAGGTGGTAGGAACTCCATGCTCCCTATGAAAAGCAATCATGCCCACTCCTGAAACACTATACCTTTCGTTGTCACCCATCTCTATGCGCATCTTGAGGTCTTTCTCGTCCAAGGCACTGAATAAAATTTTATCACCGGTTATGTGGAATGAGGATCCACTATCAAGATACCATGCACAACCCATCATTAATGACACCATGCATACGATGAGGATAAATTCCATTTCAAACTGAGAGGCTAATGCCTCACCTTCCGATCCTTCTGAGGATCCCTTCTTAGAATTCTTCGATGGGAAATTAGTCACATAATGATCCATCTCATGACAATTAAAGCATCTCACTTTAGACTTGTCACACTTCTTCCCTCCATGAGAAGAATTAAATTTGGAATGGGATGCCTTCCCCTTCCCTTTCCTTTCCTCACTTGCTAAGACCATATTTTCTTCATCATCATCCTTGGATGAAGAACCATCTCGCGAGCTCGTCTTGATCTCCTCTTGCATGAGATTTGACCACAGTTGTGACCAATCTGATAGTTTCTCCCTTCCATTCACGAAGTCTTCGTAGCTATTCCAATTCTTTGGAAGGCCAAGGAGAGAAAGGCTCACCATATCATCATCGGCAGTAGTTATTCCCACACTGCTAAGCTCATCTCTACAAATTGTGAGCTTGTTCAGATATGTGGAAATAGTATTGCTCTTCTCCATATTGATTCTTCAAAGCTTATCCTTGAGCGCCAATTTCCTTTGTTCGCTATTGTTCTGGTAGAGTTCCTTCAATGTCTTCCACATTGAAAATGGAGTATGCTTCCCATGGAGACTCAAGACAATATGGTCTCGAACTCCCTCAAGGATGATTCGTCTCACCTTCGCCACACAATTCTTCCACTTAGCCAACTATTGTGCATTAGTTGAAGCTGGCTTTAGGATTTCTTTATCAATTAAATCCTTCAAGCCATTGTCTCCTAATACAACCTCCATGTGATCTTTCCATGCTATGTAAGTTGAGTTGCCTTCCAAGGCATACTCTAGTCTCAAGCCATAGAATGCCATTGGCCAGCCTTGAAGTATAATAAGAATTTGATTTTCGCCTGCAACCCTGAACTTCAAACATCACATTCTCTTCTCTGTATACTGTTCATAGCTCTGATAAATTTCACTCCGATACCATGTAGAAATTCTGTAAATTCTCTACAAATCTCACCGTAAGACCATGTAGAAAATCTGACTGTAGATTAATCCGATAATGCAATATAACCAAAGAAAAATATTATTCTACTTCTATTATCAATTTGTAGAAGCTTAAAGATTGAGAAAGATCGAGCTGAACACATATAACCAGAAGAAGAATCAATGCACAATACACATGAAAATACTTTGGGAAAGCCTCAGCTAAAAACCCCACTATTTGTATTATCATACAAGGTGGAAATACATCAGAATTATACAAATCCTTAGCTCTCACAGCTAGCCATCTCTAAGTACAATCCTCACAGATGCTCATAGGAAATCTTGGCTTCTCACAAGCCTTCTCCTTTTCCCTCCAAGATCCTATTTCCTTGTGTTGTTCCTCTGGGATGATCTTCTCCAACCAAGTGGAAAACTGATCTCACAGACTGATCTCACACCCTGTATGAACTGCAAAATCCTCAAGGAAACTTACCTTGACTACATGCATGAGTTTCCTCTATAGGAAAACACATGCAACTGATAGTACACTATCCTTGACATTTAGCTCATCTGGGTCTTTCATAGAATAGACATGCATGACTTTCTAATGAGGAAATCTTCAGTTATCTAGAGTACACTAGTTGAGTGCATGACTACAGAAAGATTTCTAACTTGAATTTCTCCAACTAATTATTTCATAATGAATTAATTAATTATTTCCAAGCAGCTGGTGAGACTAAATTCGATTTTAGTTCACAAATTTAATTCAAGGACAAATTAAAATTGGAACTTTTGGATTCTATTTTTATCATTTCTTGTTGCTATTTTCAACATGACCACCTTTTGCTTGTATCTCCCTTTGGTTTATTTTTTTGCTAACATATTCGTGATTTTTGAATGACTTCATCCACGGTTTTTGGGTTGTCAAATTCCATCCGTTCTCTCATGAACAACTAAAGACTACTGACGAACCGTTGTACTTTGGCTTTTTCTTCATGAATATAAGGAATGTGTCACAATAATGATGTAAATTTTGTTGTATATTCATCTATGGTCATTTGGCCCAAGCAGAGATCATGGAACTCTTTTTCCTTCTCATCATAAAATCTCTTTCTTATGTTAGAGCCTAGATCGACCTCAGGCTAAAGGGAGGCAATCCTAGGATAACCACAAACCATGCTTAACCTAGTAGCTAGCCCTACCAGGTTGAGAAAGGGCTCTCTCCTTGTCAATCTTAATTGAGATGACTGAATTGAATATATATTTTAGGCTAGGTATAGTAGCTCTAGGGTTTTTGGTTGATATTTAAGGTTTTGTTGCTGGATCAAATGGAAAAGGCAGGTTGGATCTAGGAAATGAAATCAAGGATACAAACATGTTCTGTGGGCAAAGGTAGACAAAGGATTTATGTACTAGAATTTGGTTGAGATGGTAGATTTAAAATATTGGAGGGGTTGGGGAGGGCATGAGGTGCATGAATCCTCTTCAAACTATTGAAAACACAGAAAACCAAATGCATTCCCAAGACAAAGCACTGTAAATTAGTGTATTTTGTCTATTCACCTTGATTCATTTAGTTTAGAAGAGAGAGAGAGATGTGGATACATATAAAACATCAAAACAACTCATTACAAAGAAGAAACAATACATAAACTCAATATCACAAGAATCCCACAAAAATAGTTGTAAAACCTGGTTTTATTCCTGGCCAACCTGCTGATAGAAGTATACAATGAGTGCACCACTTCCAAAAGAGTCCAAACTTTTCAAATGACTAAGAAAGTACATAATATAGGCATGGAACCACCTATACTAGCTATCAAGGTTTGAATCCATGAGAAGAGGGGTGGTTTCAACCATATCTAAACTAGGAACACAAAAGTAAGCAGTGGAACAACTTGCCTCTAAAACCAAGGAAGCCAATCCATTCATCATCAAACCACTTGAAACTTGATGTATCCACCCTATGAGGTGTTTTTCATCCATATTTACATCAAATACATCATTTACCATGCTAATTTCACCAACAGAGCAAGAAAAAGTCAACTATAGAGAAAACTAGGCGAAATTTGGCTTTTCTAGCAAAAATTGGGAAAATTCATTTAATGTGTAGTGCCACTTTAGGGGCAGTTTTGGATGCCTTCCCAGTGTCCAAATTAGGTGTAATATGGTCTTTTGGAAATACCTACCTGTATGTTTTCTCGAACAATTTGATTTTTCTAATTTGGAGCTCATTTGCTCCTCCAAAAGTTGATTCTCCCAAGACTGCTTCTTGTGTGGCAAAGAAGTGGCAGAGAGGGCACTTTTTGGGTGTTTTTTGCCCTTTTGGAGGCCAATATCTCATCCAAAACTTCTCAAACCTTATGGGTTTTCATATTTTTCCAATTTGATTCCAAAAATGTAAACCATTTTGCAAAAGGAGGTCCCCATCAAAAGCGCAGCACCAGTGGTGTTGCGCACCGATTGGAAAAACCTGCGTAAAAATTTCCAAAATTCATAAATGACCAAAAATGCTTAAAATTTCCTCAAAATTGGCAAGAGGCATATTCATTAAGTGCTTTACTAAGCTAATGAAGCTTCAGCCAAGATTTTTACTTTATAATGATCTTTTTTTCTCCTTAAGGCCTTTTTCAACTTATCCTTAAGCCTTTTCATCCTTGAGTTACATATCTTGTTCCGGGTCGAATAGTGATAGGCCATGTTGTGAAGCATTTTCTTCTCTTTATTAGCCTTCTCAAGCAGCTTCTCAAGTTGAATGTTCACCCTTTCTAACCAAGTCTCTCGGTCATTCTCAATTTCTTCCTCAATGGAGGTCATCTTGACCTTTGCTTTCTTTGCTCTTTGCCAGTTTTCCTTGATCATTTGTAACTCCATAAAGTCTTGCTTATCTATCAACTATTTGTTTTCCTTGTTAATGATCCATTTGGCCCTCTCTGGATTTACTGACAAAGCATGTATCTCATCCTCTTTCTCTTTTATGATTATATCTTTAATCCTTAAGCCTTGAGCACTCAAGTCCATGACATTCTCCTCTTGAGCTACCTCATCATCAACCAAGACAAAATCTCTCTCTTACCCTTCACTAGGGTCCTCCACATGCATCTCTCTCTTCCCTTTATCTTTGTCGTTGTGCTATTGGTCAACCTGTACCTGTCTAGCTGTAGAAGAAGGCAAAGCCCCTTCCACTCCTAGTGGAGATAACATTTGCCTATGATCTGGAGAAGAAAACGAGACCCCTTCCACCCTTGGTGAGGATATTACGTGCCTGGAAGCAGCCAAAACTCTCGTAGTGCCTCTCTCATAAGTGAAAAATACTGGAACTCCTATAGTCTCAATCTCTTGGACACCTGGTTGTCCTGAAAGTCCTCCTTCCTCCTGAAGCACTGCTGAAAATACTTGAGGGCCTTTGAACATTTCATGGGAAATGAAGGTCTCCCATGGTATGTTCAACAAGTTCAACTGATGTAAGACAACCATCTTTATCAAGGAGAAGTGATAGATGTTGTTGAGCTATTGAGGAAATGGTTTTCTCTGAACATAATGGGCCATCTTTTCTATGTTCTTGCATATAAAGTAGGGGAGTTTCATCATTTTCACCCTAGTGAAGTGAATAAATGACCTAATGTGGTATGCATATAAGTGGGAAAACCTTCCCTCACGGGTGAAGTATTTGATGATGATCTTCATAAGAGGGGCAAACCTGTCCTCCAAATACTTGAAAGGAAATACCCTAATGATCTTGCTGTGATATCTACCCTTAATATAAGGCTCATAATATTCTTTGTCCACATATTGCCCTCCGTTCCATTGTTCACCTACATTTGGGATGCCTGTTGCTTCTAAGATAGTGGTAGGTGATAATGTGAAAGAAACATTGGCAAGGGTAACCTGACCCTTGTCTAGATGAGTAACAAACAACATGGCCAGCTCATGATGGAATTTGACCCTCTCCACCATTTCACAAAAATCATAGCAAGGGTGATGTCTAAAACATGATATGGCAAGTGGGGCAGCAAGCAACTCTATAAGACTGATAGGTTCCTCCCAGATGATTTTTCCCCCTTTGTGAGGCTTCCTCTACATGTCTTTCCCTAGAGCTGTTACTAAAGGTTTCTTCCTCCCTCTCATAATATGTGTCTCTCTCCATGGGTTTTGGTGATGTGGTAGCTAATGAGGAATAAAGGAATGAGGTGGGGATAAGATGAGTATGAAGAGATTTTGAAAAGATAAGATGAGTGAGGTGTATGGGGGTGTGAGTGCTCAAAGGAGTAGGAGTTTTGGGGTTTTAGGGAATGAGGGGAATGAGGGAAGTGAGTAGGGTTTAGAATGGAGGATAAGGGTTTGACAGGGAAGTAGGTGTGGTGAAAATGTATGATTTGGGAAATAGGGTTTGGGAATAGTGTAGGGCTAGGGTTTTATATAGAGGGTAGGGTTTTGGGAAATGAGCTCTAGTGAATTAAGGATAGGGGAGGGAACTTATGAAAATAAGTAAATAATGGAAGAGGAGAGCAACAGTAGGTGTTTTATAACTTGTGATATGTGATTTAGTGATTAACTAGGGTTTGGAGAAGAAATTAATAGATACTAGGGTTTGCTTTAGATCAGACCACACAACTCAATAAACCAAGCAACAACTTTTCTTTAGCAAGGTGGAGGACTCTACTTACTTGGAATAAGAATTAAATAGCTTTGGAGGTGTTTTGATAGCAAATTTGAGGTGTTTGAGCCTTCCCTGACAGGTGCGTAGCACCGGTCAACAGGTGCGCAACGCACTTTTAATGTATAGTGCCTGAGTAAATTAACACTGCAGAATAGCAATAGGTGCGCAACACACTTTTAATGCACAACGCTAGGCAATAGAGGCACAGTGCTGGGAAGATACTCTAGCTTTCCTATGTTTTCTTCGCTTGGCCCAAAATCATGTTTTTCAGTTCTCCTTAGCTCTCCAATTCAACAATGTAAAACATATGAATTGGCTTTTTATACTTTTTCCTCTTTAGATTTTTTATAAACCAAAACCCACTTTTCTATTTTGTGGATAGCTTTTTCAAAATACTTTATTTTGCTAATATGTGCCTTGTTGCCTTTTTGCAGGTGGACTGATACTAATCACATTGACTTTTTACAGTGGTAGGAGCTAGCATTGTCACCAGGTGACTAGGAATAGCTTGTGAAAAATTATTACATATAGGAACAATAAAATTACATAATTTACATGAAACAAAACCATTAAATACAAATGCTCTATTTTACCTCGAAAGAGAGTTTGAGGTTAAAGAGCTTTATTCATTTTTTAAGAGAAATATAATGTATTTATGAACTTTTTCATCCTCATGTGTTTGCTAATGATTTTTATTCATTCTGAATGACCATGATGACAAACCATAAAATCTAATGAAACCCTAACACTAAACCCTAGGACTGGTAGGAAATGAAATTGAATTGATTATGGACATCTAAAAGATGTTTGAACAAGTCAGCAGGTATATGACATGAGTGAAACAAAAATGAAACCACTACCATCAATTGATCCATGACCTAATGGAGTGTAGCTAATTGAATGAGACACCTAACATGAATGCAAAAGAGTAATTTTCATCACCGAGGGTAGTGTGAAGACACTGACACTAATAGGCTAAATATTTTTATTTAAAGAATTTATGGAATTTCTCCCAGGTTATGTTTTGCTCATTGACCCCATGGAATGTTTTTAGTTCCTTCCACCACAACATAGCTTTCCCTTGAAGCTAGGAAATGGCTAGACAAGCCTTCAAATTGTAATAATACTCGTACAAATGGAAATACTTGTTCATATTACTTAACCATGCTTCCACAACCTCTTCTTGCTCTCCATTAAAGAGAGGAGGCTAGATTTTACGAAACTACCCTTGAAGTTCAATCTGTTTCTTCTGTGTCTTATGATTGGACACATTTCATGATTCTTCCTCTTGGTTTTCCTCTCCTTCTTTTTTTTCCATATTTTTAGTTTGAAACTCTTGTCCCCCAGTCATGTGGTTGTGCTCCGGACTGCGGACTAGTGGCCAATGATTTTGTCTATCCGACAAGCTTTTTAGAATCTTTTCTTGTCCCTGCATCAATCTTTCGTTGTCTGCCCGGAGTCGGGCCATCTCACCCTTCAATTCTTGGACAATTGTCTGGATGTTTGTATTGGGATTTTGCGTATCATCGCGCAACTGCACCTAAACCTATGTACTACCTTCTTGAAATGATGTTGGTCCCGTTCCTAATATGGAACCATGTGGTAGATTCCCAGCTCGCCTCATGCTGACTGTCTGTTGCCTCTTACGTGCACAGTACTGATTTTGTTATTCCTTATTCTGGAGGCCTCACTTTTGGAACTTGAGCACTTTAATACCATATGTAACACATCCATCTATTTAAACATTATATATATATATATTATATATATATTATATATATATATATATAGACATAACTTATTATAAGTCATCCCAAAAATACACATGTTCGTTATAAACATTGTCATTAATAAACTATTATGAATAACTTATAAGCACCAATGACAACCTCTATTGTCATACCCATACGAAAGATAAAGGAATGGATTTTAGATACTATGAATATTTTGTTTGATGATTGTGGCAGAATTTGGTTGTACGTGACATTGATTTTAATTAAAAGACAATCATGTATATTTAAATATTTTAGGACATTGCTGGCCTATGCGCTAAATGAAAAAAGGCCATAGCCTTGATTCCCACCATAGGAGCGCATGCATAGTTACTGTTCTAGCTATCCTGGTCTAGGTGGCTACCTGAAGGTTACCAATCTATCCACATCCAAAATTTATTCTTGGGATCAGGCTCCTCTATCAATTATTCACCATGGCTTGTTGGATCGGACGGCCCCTGAGATGTTTTCCCTTCATTTCCCAGTGGCGTGGTTTCATTCTGTCATTATTTTGTTCTAAAAATTTCAAGGGGTTGTGGCTCTACTCTGGTTTTCAGTGTTTGCTTCCACCCACAGACCTAGTTTACTAGACTATTTTCTTTGTGTACCAGCAACTTGGTGATACTCTGATGGTTCTAAAGCTGCTTTGACACCCTAGGACTCAATCTGTGGAGGTAGGGTTTACAAACATCTTTTCCAAAGGTAAGATCTTAAAGTTTTTCCCGCATATTCACCTTTGTTTATCTGAGTTAAAATTATTACAGTGTTCGTTATCTTATGCATACTCCTAATTCAAACTTCTCTGCTATGGTGTAAAGTTTGGTTCCCAGAACAGGAGCTTTGGCTTGGCGCTGTGGCAAAACCCTCCTACCGGCTTAATCCTTTGAGACCGGCTCCAGGTATTCTAACTTACTTTAGTTCTTTCTATGGCAAGGTCTTGTGACTAGGTTGCCAAGGCTAAATGACTGTGATTTTAGATCTATATAGCTTTTCAAGGCTACTGGAGTCATGAATCCAATGTTACGGTTTTGTTTCTTTATCTTGTTTGAGGCTATTAAAACTTTACAACTTTGGCCAAATGTTGAAGGTTTTGGCACTCTGCTCAAGTTGCCATCCTTGGGTATTATACAAACATTTGGACCATTTTAAAATGAATGAATGGAGCTTATTGATACAGTATTTCTTTGTTGAGATGAGGGTTTTCATATTTTAATTGCCAAGTTTCCAAATGATTTCCATATTTAATCAAACGTTGAGTTTGAAATTGAGAGTTATCAATTCTCAAACTATTTATAACTTTTTGTTTAAGTTATCGTTTTATATAGAGCTTTCTTGCGGCTCAGAATTGTATGCCTAAGTTGTCCTACACTATTTTAGTTATAGCTTGGTAATTTCTCTCAGCTTGATATGATTTAAAGAGAAACATCTTGATGACTTCTTTAGAAGCTCAAAATGCAAAATTTTGATATCTCGGCTAAGACTGTAATTTTTTTTTTAAAACTCCAGAAGTCGATTCCGATATTACACGTTGATTCGTGAGCTTAGATTCTCTCGGTTATTCTCTGTTTGTAGTCGTGCATCTTTTCACAATTAAATAACATATTTGCTATGCATCAACTAGGGTTTTATGCATGGAAATGATTAGGTACAAAATCGCGAAAATTCCGAATGTGCTAATCTTTATGCATACTTGTTTTTCAATTGTGCATTGTACATAGATCTTTCTTTACTTTATCTATCATTGTTGAAGTTCCTTCAGTTGAAAGATGAATTTCTGAATGTGCTAATCTTTAAGCATACTTGTTTTTCAATTGTGCATTGTATATAGATCTTTATTTACTTTATCTATCATTGTTGAAGTTCCTTCGGTTGAAAGATGAATTTAATTGCTTTTCTGATTTAGATAGAAGACTATATTAGAAGATTTACCCTATCTGGTATTGTAGTAGTATTGCTTACAGAACTTTATCATTTTCCAATTTTTCTTCTCCATTTAAGTTCTTGCTAATCTTACTGATATTCTTTCGATAGTTTCTTTCTGTGAATATAATGAGGGGTTTTCCTCAGTTTTCTATTACTTACTCTACTCTTTCTTTTTAATGAAATATTTCAAAAATAAAATAAGAAACCCTAATGACATACTTGAAGAAATAGGAAACCTTGCCTATAATTCTTTCAATAGTAATTTACTCATATTATCTCTTTAAATTAGCCAATCTGTAAAGCTATTGTTCTTAGATTCAGAGCATGACTTATACAAATAATTCTTTACTTGTATGTTTACTTTGTTCTAGGACTAAGTCTAAAACAAGACCTACACTTTAATTTTCCTCCTTGCCCTGAGATTACCTGCTTTGGTAAATCTCCCCCTGTGCTAGATTTCAGGAGTTCTCTCTCTCCTCAAAGACCTTAATGTTTACCATCTGGTCTTAACCATACATAGCCATAACAGATTGCCTAACCCTTCAGTAGTCTCCTTTCATCCTTCTGAGATACCCCTATCCTCTTGATCTTTTTCAATAAAAATATTCTAAGATTTAGTTTTGGAACATATCACTGTCTCCCTAACTAATTAATTAGTAAAACAATATTTACTAATAACTGTAAAATTCATTGTTCCATTACTAAATTGCAAAAATATTTTATAATTTAAAAATAGTAACAGTTTTGGTTGCAATAAAAAGATAAATATTCACATTAATGGAGATATTACATATAGGTTTATCTGCATATATCAACAACATTGATAAATGTAGTTGTGCTAGTCATAATCCTATTGGAGCAGCATTTACACCATAAATTTTATCCAAATAATTTTTAGTATAAAATTTATAAAATTCTTTATTATTATGAATTGTAATTATTAAAAAAATATAAAATTTAATTATCCTTACAACGACTGCTCTTGATTTTGATATTATCAAGAGACACACACTGAGCAGTATCTTCACGCTGATTCCCATCATTTCCATGCTCAGAAGATGGGTGTTCTTAACACCTTGGCTACGCGTGCCCTCAGGATTTCCGATAAAGAAAACCTGGATAGGGAGAGAAACCACCTCCTTGATGTCTTTGTGGAAAACGGATATAGCAGGCACCTTGGTCGGAAGGCTTTCCTTACAGCCTCCAAAAATGTGTTTAGGAAAAAAGAGCCTAAGGAACGCCTTCCAGGTGTCCATCTTCCTTATGTCCAAGGGACCACGGATCGGATTGCTCGGATCCTTAGAAGGTTCGATATCCCCTCAACCTTCAGGCTGCTCAGAACCATTCGTAACTCCTTGAGGTATGTAAAGGATCCGGTCGACCCCAAAGACATGAAAGGTGTCTATTTGATTCCATGCTCATGTGGGACCCCTTATATAGGGGAAACATGGCGCTCCATCCAGCAGAGAATCTGTGAACATGCAGCGGACCTGAGGCATGGTAGAATAAAATCCTCAGCTCTAGCAGAGCATGTGGATAAAACTAAGCATCATGTCTGCATAGAAGAGGCCGAAGTCATTGCCAGGGTAGATCGATTTCATCATCGCAAGTTAAGGGAAGCTATTGAAATTGAGCGAAGACCCATCAATCTCAACAGAGATGATGGGTGGAAGGTTAGTAGAAGTTGGATTCCTGCGTTGTCATCTTAGGGTTTCTTCCTCCCCCCCTCTGTTTTTCTGAGGTGCTTTCTTTGTGTGGGCTTGGTTTTGTCCGTGTGAGTCTGATATCGCTTATCGCTGACTGCATTGTGTTCTTCCCTTGTTCCTTTGTGTCTTCCGGTCTCTTTATAACCTCTTCCTGTGCTTTATCTCCGGTGTATGTAGAATTTATTAAAATCGAGTGAGATTTATTCATATAACAATATTAAATCGAATGTCAGTTCAATTAACCCCTTTTATAGGCTTTATTCTAGTTACTAATTAATGAATTTCTACATTATAATTATAGACATATAGTACTATTAATATAGTCCCATATATATTTCATAGTATGTTTAGTTTAGGACTTATATATATTAATTTAAATATTCTAGTAAATTATTTAATTACTTATATTAGTATTATTAATTATACATATTATTATTTTTTACACATAATATTAATAACTAATTTATATATAGTACATTATTATAAATTAATAAATATAATTTTTTGACCTAATTTAACCTTTTCTATAAAATTATTTCGTATAACCTCATCCTAGTAATTTAATTTAGGATTGGTTTAAATATATTAATAAATTAATTATTTATATCTTCAATATTATTAATTATATATATTATTATTAACTTGTATATAAGACATTAATATTAATAATTAATTCATATATAGTACATTATTATAAATTAATAAATAAATAAATAAAATTTGGCCTATTTTAACCTTTTCTATAAAATCTCACCCTAGTAATTTAATTTAGGATAGTTTTAATATATTAATAAATTAATTATTTATATTTTCAATATTATCAATTATATATACTATTATATAAGGCTTTACTATTTTAGCAAATTAATATATTGTTTTTAATTGACCTAACTTAACCCTTTTCCAAAATTAATTATAAATAAATTACCATTATACCAAAATGAGGGTATTTAGTAAATTAGGTATAATAATTATATTATTAAAATATACATTGATTTAATGAATTAATAATTTAATAAATATTGACAGATAATTTTATATATAAAGGGGTAACATTGTAAATTAAATGAATATAATAGTATTTTAATATATTAAATTAGTGAGAGGAAGTTTGACTGGGGTGTTGGTGTGGAAAAGTAGCCGTTAGACTGTTGTAGCCATTGGAGTCTCTGGTTGGACTATTTAACACGCTGATCTGGATCTGTTTCTTCATCTTGTCCTGACGATGAACCACATTGGTTGGTTCTAAACGCGTCGACGAAAGTCTTTCTTATGTGATTTACGCTGAAGCTCTCCTTATAATTAAAGTATATTTTCTGAATGACTGCTCTTGATTTTGATATTATCAAGAGGATATTCAGTTTTTATCATTAAAGTATATTTTATATTCAGAAGTTATACTTTAACGATAAAACTGAATATCCTTTTGATAATGTCAAAATCAAGCTCAGTCGTTGTAATGATAAATTAAATTTTATATTTTTCAAATAATTACAATCCATAATAATAAGAATTTTATGAATTCTATACTAAAATTACTTGGATAAATTTATGGTGTGAATGCTGCTCTAATATTGATCGGTTCATTATGGAAAACAAGGCAATTGTTAAATTCCACGGTTCCTAACATTCAAAGCAAGTATCGAGTCCTCTAAATTCTACACCAATAACGGTGAGGGTGTCCGGTATTTTGTCCTTTTCCACTGTATATGATTTCGACAAATGAATGGAAAGTTGTAATTTTTTTTCCATGTTAAATTTGTGCCTTGTGATGTTAAATTTGTGAATTTAAATATAGTTCATGTTCATTGTAAGTTTGGATATGGGTATCAAAGTCAACTAATAATTATCTAAATTTGTTCCATAATTTATATTCTAAATTAGATAAAATTCACAAATTTGGATATGGTTATGTAACAAAATCAACTGATAATTGTTTAACTTTGTCTGCGTTCATTTACATCCACAAAGTCCTTAATAAAATCCTGATCGAGTTTGATTCAAAAACATTCAAGAGAATGTGACAGGAGTTAGTGCCAAATCCTAATCTAATTTGATTTAAAAACATTAGAGAATGTGACAGGAGAGTTAGGTGAGGCACTAATGGTGGACAATACTTACTGTTAGTTACATGAATATGACATGACAATACTTGCTGTTTGTTCCCCACCAGTGTCGGTTTAGCTGCAGGAATCGTGACCCAAGATATTTAATGGAAAACGGTTTAACATGTATGGAACACTTTTGATTCATTCTATATGTGAAATAAATGGTTCACCTAAAAATAAGTGACCATAATGACAACTGGAGAGCATGCTTTTGAATCAGGAAAAAAAGAAATTTGAGAAAACGGAAATGAGGAAGATAAATGGCGCTTCCACATTACAGACGTTGCGATCCAGTGACGCCATTTCCATGTAATTCCTGGCACGAAATTCTCGTTTAGTTTGGTATATCTTTGTTTTGTGCAGACATATTCAATTATGAAGACATATCGTGATTTTAAAGGATCAAATCCAAGTAAAGAAAACATTAAAGAGAGAGTCAATGTCATATTTAATATTACTAGGTTGATAGCAATATCTTTATATTTTCTGTTGAAGTTAATTCGTTTGACATTCATAAATTTGTAGGAATGTATCAATTTTTTATATAGAAATTTGTTTTTGGTGCACCTCCATGTTAATTTTGGATGTAATATATAATTCATAAATTCTATAAGGATTAAAATTGAGGTGAGTGACATTCAGATCGTTAGTTTCTCAATCATTTAAGTTACTTATTCATTACAACTTGTCTAATTGTTACAATTAGATATTTATTAAAAGTTGTCCTTACCCAATTAACTGAGCCATCTTTATATTTATTGTCGATTCTAGAAATATGCCCAAAATCAACAATCCAGGTAAATTTGGCCCATACAATATGGACTTCGGAACTCTTGATCTAACAAGTTTCATAATAGCTAGACTATATTTCAGGCGAATATAGTTTACAACTATGAAAATTCAGTGTGCTGATTCTATATTCATGGAAAGCTAAAGGAAGTCCTTGGCAGTCTTCTGTGCCGCTGATTGTTCGATTATAAGACTATGGGCTTATTTCAATGGTTGCCGACTGCTAATAAACTTCAGCAACACGTAATATATGAAGTCAATTTATAGCTCAAGTCTCAGCAACACATAACACCTAACTTTTTTCAGGCCTGAATAAATCTGCAATTTTTCAATTTCTAAACCTACTATAACATCTAGAAGCCTCTCAATTGGTCATTGTTTTACACTTCAAACTGTTTTGGTCACTGCAACGCAATTCCCGGTGGAGAAAATACGTGATTCAACTCACTTCTACCACAAAGCTTGAGTGGTGGAGACCTAGAGAGAACCGCATCAGTGCCTTCTTAGACCCGTATTATAGGGTAATGATGCTGGTTGGTTTCCAGTCAAGAAAATGAGGTGACAAATTGGAGGAAAAGTATTCCACATATGACAAAGTCAATAATGCAATTATTTTGATTGCAGAACTTCCATTAACTCTTAGATGAGGCCGTTGATTGACGGGGAGCAAGAAACATACGAGAGGGTAACCAACCTCCATAGTGGCTACAGGTGCCACAGTGTTAATATGGTGCCATGAACCAAGATCCATTGGTTCTGGCCACATCAATGGTGTCAATATTTATCAGGAAGATTGAACCAAAATCCAAGATAGACAACCAAGTTGTGGGACACCACAAAAGAGCTGGTCTGCAACCACAAGTGTGATTGTAACTGCATCCCCCAAGTGACAAATATAAAAGTTAGATAGAAATTCAACGTGTCAATACCAAAGATGCCCCGAAATCCAACATACCCAAGATGGTGATGCTACAAGAGTACCATTTACCAAGCTGGCCACAAAAGTTTCATTTAGAAAGCTGAGTCAAGGACCGAGTTGGCCACCCCCTTCCAGAAGAGTGACATATATCAAATATGAACTGGAATTCGAGATAAATAATGATCAATAAAACTGCAAAGCTTCTTTTCGGGTATTGCAAGTCTCATATATCAAGACAATCCAGATATAATATAGCAGGTGTGGTTATTCGCTATTGCAAATAGTGCAAGGGTTTATCAAGAGAACCAAGATCCAATATATTGTCAAAAGATAGTTAAAATTATAAGAAGAGCTTCAGCGTAAATCACATGAAAAAGACATTTGTCGACGCGTTTCGAACCAACAAGTGTCTTTTTCATGTGATTTACGCTGAAGCTCTTCTTATAATTATGACTAATCACAGAAGCCTCAATTCTACAATAATTAAAATTGTTGTAATTTTTTAAACATGTTCTTTAAATACTGTAATTTTCTAAACTTATTCTTTTAATCAGAAATAGTGTATAATTCCTCTAATTTCATTTCAAATTTTTATCTTTCTATCAGCTTTATAAATGATCATTTCCATTTCAGAGTCGTTTAAGAAAACTCCCTCTTAGTTATGAAGATGTTTCTTATATATTAAGTAATAATATTACAAAATAATGGACATTTTGTTTTTGTTAAATTAAAAATAAAATAGTGTATTGAAAAATGGAAGTCATTAAAGTAAAAGGTTTGTTAACTCCCTATCCCAATTAGAATTAGTGGATGCATATGTATATGTTTTAATCCGGTGGATTTGGTTTTATTGGTAATTCCTCGTAATCTCGTAGATGCATATGTAAATGTAATTTCTTTTAATGTATTTTGGTAATTAGTTGAAGCCTGTGTATATTTATATATAATTCCTTTCTTTTTATGTATTATTGGTAATTAGTGGATGCCTATGTATATTTATATGTAATTCCTTTTAATCTAATGGATGGCGTTTTATATGGCGTTTTATACTGAAGGGATTATTTTATTTGTAATTATATGGCGTTTTATATTGAAGGGATTATTTTATTTGTAATTATCATATTTAAGGGATCTTTTTGTCTTTTTCATTTATCATTTTTAGATAATTACTCAAATTTTGATTGATATTTATTATAGTTTTCTTCATCCTTTGAATATCATACTTAACCGTTTTTAGTGTGGGTTTATATGCGTTGTTATTTTCGAAAGGGGAGTATACAGGGAAATTAATAGTTTACCTAAAAATAATATTTTCATAACTTTAAATCTAAATTTATTTAAAATTACTGTTTAACAAATTTTTATTTATTTTATATTAAACTTTTTTAAATATCTTTTTTCAAAATTTTAGTTCAATTATCAATAATTATTACTTGAATAGTAGAGATTTAATTTCTATGGAATATATGAAAATATTCATACTAGTATATAGAAATCAAGGATTAGGGTTTATCTACAAGTTAGTTAGCTATTTTTATTAATTTATCTTGAATTGATTAATTAAAAAAAGGACATATCAACATTTAGTCATATTGGGCATGTGGTATTGATAAGCCATTGCATTGCCCCATGGCACTGTAACGAAATCTATTTATATGTTAGAAATTGCCACTCTAAAGTGGTAGTGAATCTGCATGGTTAAGAATATTATTACATATTTTTTTAAATGTATATATCTTATTTTTTCATCACATACATCAAATTCAACAAAAACCTTAGATTTTTATGTCTATGTAGCACCCTATATTTTAATTCTCTATTGATATTGTAATAATTATTTTAATGCAATAGTAGAAAATGAGAAATTAGTGACTAGGTGACTAAAAAACTTAGCCACCGCAACTTTTCCAAGTGAAATACTACAAAAAATGAGCAACCTTAAGCGATCAAACTAAAAACGACTAACATAAATCACTAATTTAGTCATGGGTTAAAATATGTGACTAGCTAATAAGTAATGCAACTAAAAATGACTAACATGAATGACTAATTTAATCTAAGAACAAAAATACAACTACCTAACAAGTACTACAATAATATGAATCGTTTTTTATGTTAGTCATCGTAATTGTGTCAAGCAACTTAAACTTACAAGTGATAGCGGATTGAAAGGCTATTAAAGATTGGTTGAAAGGCTATTCTTCCTTAAACACTTCTTCATCCTCACATGCTATATAAGTGAGCCAACTTAGTATTATTTATTTCTAATGATTTGTAATTTTAAAAATACATTTTTTAATAAAAGATTTATTTTATGTATTTTTAAAAAATCTGTTAATTGAATCTAATTGGATATAGTTCCAATTTGAAATTAATTTGAAGATAAATTTTAATTTTTAAGACTATAATATCAACTAAAAACTACTTTAATTTCATATTAGCCAACCTAGATCCATCTTAACAACGGATATATCAAGCGTTGAAAGGGATCCAATCTATCGAGGTGCAAACTTTCTTTCTAGTGCAAAACTTGAGGAAATGTTTGCACCTCGAGGGATTGAATCCATCTTCGCACTTGATAGTTATAGGGTTAATATGGATCTAGGTTGGTTATATAATACTATATAATATCTATATTTGCATTTGTGTCTTTTTGTTATTCCCTCTCTCTATTTCACCGCCCAAACATACACACACCCCCTCCCCCTCTCTTCCCCTTCTCTATATATCTCTCTCTTCCCATTCTCTCCATCTGTATCTATATCCTTCTCTCTATTCCCTCCTCCTCTCCTCTCTCCCTCACTCTATCTCCATGACTCCCTTGTCACCCCCTCTCTCTCTCCACCTTTCTCCCTCTATGTTTTTCTTGTTCCGTCCCTCTCATACCCCATCCAATTCCATCTCTCTCTCCTCATCTCTATCTCCCTCCCTCTCTATCTCGTATCTCCCACCTCCCTCTATCTCCCACCCTGCCCCCAAATCACTCTACCTCTCTCTCTCTCTCTTCCGTCCAACTCTACCAATATCTCCCTCATCCCTATCATTCTCCATCTCTCTATCCTCTCCTCTTCTTTCTCTTCCCTCCTCTCCTCTCTCCCTCCCTTTCTCTCTCCACCTCTATCTCTCTATGTCTTTTCTCTCCCACTCCAACTCCATCTCTCTCTCTCTCTCTCACTCCTCTCTCTTCCTTCTCTCGCTCCCTCTTCTTCCACCTCACTCACTCCCCCCCCCCCCCCCCCCAACCCATCATTTCTCATTTTCTCTCCCTCTGTCCTCTGCTCCCAACTTCTTTCACTAGCTCCTCCGTTATAAATTGTGATCACATTGTATTGTGTTAAGGAATTATATAAATTAAAAATAGATTGCTTTGTAAAATATTAACCTATATTCTGGATCATTATGTTTTAAAGGAAATAAAATAATGTTTGCACTATATTTAAATTCTATTATAAATTTAGTCAATTTGATTGCTCTCACCCTTGGATCCTTACTAAGATGGAATAATTAATATATAAACTATATATATATCCCAAGAATGACTATATCCATCTTAGCTTAATTTTATTAAAACCTTAGTTTAATTTCTATGGGAATATTTTAAGTAGTCATGAGGATAGAGGGTTTAGATATATCTCAAATTTTAACATTTTACTTTTCAGATTCAATTAAAAAAAATGTTGTAAAATTAAGCTAAAATATAATATTTTTACTATGAAACAATTTATGTTTTTTTGGCATGTGGTGTTGATAAGCCATGGTATTCACCCATGGTATTGTAATAAAGTCGACTTACAAGTTAATATCCATGGTAAAGTGAGGGTGAATATCCATGGTTGACAATCTTGTCATATAGGTATAAAATATTTTGATTGTGAAATAATTTATGCTTTTTGGGCATGTGGTATTGATAATCCATGGTATTGACCCATGGTATTGTATCAAACACTATTTTTTACAAGTTAATAATATCTAGCGTAATGTGGGGGTGGATATCCATGGTTAAGAATCTTGTCATATTGTTACAAAATATTTTGGTTGTGAAATAAGTTATGGTTTTTGGACTTGTAGTATCGAAAAGCCATGGTATTGGCCCATGGTATTGTACTAACAATGCCTATTCACAAGTTAATAACAAAATCAAAATATAACAAATTGATTTTTTTTTTTTTTTTATTAATTTAACTTTTTATTATTAATTGAGGTCATACTTAAATGTTTACAATCATCCCAATATCATTTTTAACTTCTTCTTCTTTTAATTTAGCACAAAAATAACAAATTCTTATTAAAAATAAATCATTAACCCAATTGCAATTGATATATTTTATTTTATATTATAAATATTTCTTTTCTTTTTCATTTCCAGTTTAGCGCTAGGTTCAAATAAAATATGCACCGATTACAACATCACATTGTAGCACTGCATTTTTCACTTCCTTGTTGATATCTATGCGGAAATGCCAGAAAAAGGAAGACCATCAACGTGATCTGTGGATTTCACGAGATTTGAATCTCAGATGGAGTTTGCATGTGGATTTCATGGGATTTGAATCTTAGATGGAGTTTGCACGGGAAACACCTTAAAAGAATATCAACGATTATATGGAGGAATGGCAAGCTCATTAAGCGTGGATATTTTGGCCATTTTTACATAGGTATGAATTTGGACTCTGGAGAGTTTTTCCTTTTTACTTTATTTTTTTCTTATGGGTAAAATTTTTTCAGGGTTTATATTATGAAAGCATAAATTTCATCTAGAGTTGAGGGTTTAATGATTATGATAATGTGGATCTTGATTGCGGCCAACAATTCATCAAAAGACAATGCGCAATTAAGCATTTTGCATGTCCTTATTGTAAAAGGGTTTAATGATTATGATAATGCAGACCTTGGTTGCAGCCAATGATTGATCAAAAGATAATGGACAAGTAAGCATTTTCCATATCCATCAAAAGACAATGCACAAGTGAGAATTTTTCATGTCCTTATTGTACAGAGGATTTAATGATGATGATAATGAAACCTTGATTTCCGCTGTTAGTGTCAGTATCTTCATCCCTCCATCAGTGATAAAAATTATCTTTTTGCATGCATTTTAGGTGTCTCATCTGATCAGCTGCCTTCCATTAGGTCATGGATCATCTGATGGTAGTGGTCCTTTATCAATTTCGCTCATGATTTTCATCTGTTGGCCTATTTGCACATGTACAGATCATTTTCTGTCATCTTTATTTCATTTCATTTGCAGAAGTCATTTTAGGGTTTTCAAGTCTCATAAGGTCTAGGGTTTCATCAATAAGGTCTCGAAAACGCTCAATAACGATTAGCGAGTACATGGGGAGGTCAAATAAAGTCTCAGCAACAAAAATATCCATAATCACATGCTCAGTGATTGATTTTTTCCTCAAAACCCTGTTTTGAGGAAGAACAGAGTTTTTTATGTTTCATGTATTGAATTTCATATAATTTCATTTTTTCATATGTAATAATTTCATAAGCAGACCTGGTCACTTTGCTAAGCCTCTGCTACTTCAGTTCCTGCAAAAAAACAAAATGCTAAAGTATTGAGTCCATCAAAGGCAAAAAGTAAAGCAAACTACCCAAAAACAGAGTTTTTAAAGCAAGTGAAAATCAAACATTAGCAAAGTGGGTTTTCATAAGTCAAAAATTGAAGTCATTGCTATATATAGTATATTCATATCAAACAAGGGCTCATTTGTGTCCAAAGGAGAAGAGAGCAAGTGAAGTTTGCATTTTCAAAGCCAAAGGAGTGATTTTGCAGTCAAATGGTAAAAAAATTGTAGGTGCAGTGCACCTGGGTTAGAGCGCGGTGCACCCATCCCGTGTGGCACACCGGAAAATAGTGTGCACTGTAATTTTACAACAGGCATGACGCATAGAACGAGCACGGTGCACCTATGAGGTGGCATGATGCACCAGTTTCCAAAGCCTGAAATCACTCATATCTTCCTCCAAGGCTCTCAAATTGTAAACTCTTCCTCTTACAAGTAAGTCGACACTTCTTAATGGTCAATGAATGATTTTGCCTAGTGTTCATGGTGATTCAATAAGAAAAATTGAAACCCTAACTACTTGCACAATTTCTTGAAAAAACACTGCTTAGGGTTTACAAACTATTGTTTTTGCTGCTAAAATCCACCTCATTCCCTCACTATTTCACTTCATTTTCTCCCTCCCTTTACATTCCTATTAACCCATTCCATATTCCCATATCCCTAAACTACTAATGCTAAATCCCTAATCCCACTGTCCCAAACCCTTGTCAAATACCCCCAACCCCTAATTGTTATTCCCAAAACCCTAAAAATCATCCCTTAAACCATTCTATTCCCAAAAAACCTATTAGCGACATTCCCAACCTCTCATACAAAGTCCCTACACATTTCCTCCACAGTCCCTCATACATTCATATCTTGGGCAGGAAAAACCTATTGACACCATAAAATCTCTTCATATTCATCTTAGAAAACTCAAACATTGGCAAACATGGAGTCAGATTCTTCCTATGACAGAAATGAGGAAACAATCAGTGATTCTTCTAGAGAAATGCATGCACCAAGGAGGCCTCATAAGAGTGGAAAACATAACTGGGAGGAGCCTACTTCACTTGCCGAGTTGTTGGCCTGTCCTCTTGCTGCCATATGCTTCCAACATTAATCTTGTTTTCAATTTTGTGAGATGGTGGCAAGAGTTAAATACCACAATGAGTTGGCCAGACTATTTGTGCTCCATCTTCATAATGGCCAAGTCACTTTGGCAGGTGTGACATTTACCTTGACACCTGAGACTATTGCTCAATTGATTGGTATTCCAAATGTATGTGAGCAATGGAATAAGGGGAAGTTTGTTGACATAGATCATTATGAGCCTTACATCAAGGCTGATTTTCAGAGGCAAATTGGCAAAGTTTTCCCTTTCAGGTACCTTCAGGACAAATATGCACCCTTGATGAAATTCATAATTAAATATTTCAGCTGTGAGGGAAAATTTTCTCGCCTATATGCTTACCACATCAGACTGTTGATGCACTTCACTAGGGTTAGAATGGTGAATCTCCCCTATTTTATTTGCCGGAATATTGAGAAGATGACCACCTTGGTTCAAAGGAAGCCTCCTCATCAGCAGTATAATAGCATCTATCACTTTGCACTCATCAAAATTGTGGTCTTGCATCATCTTGGTTTACTGAATATCTCATGGGAGGATTTCATTGCACATGAGGTCTTTACAAGTTCTCAAGTACCCCCATCTATTTTTCATGAGGTAAGAGAGTCTTCACATCAGCAGGAGGTGCATGAGACACAGACCACCAGTGTGTCAATGTTTGTTACATACCAAAAGGGCCCAAGGAGATTGTTTGTAGCAGGAAAATGAGTACTATCTCCACCCGGGGTGGAAGGGGTCTCGTTTCCTTCAACAAAAAAACAGGTACATGACAAGGGTAAGTGGCCATTACATGATAAGGGGCCTTTAGGAGGACAAGAGATAGATTTCATTTCTATTCAAGACGATGACACCGATTTGGTCTCCCAAAGCTTAAAGCTCAAGGAGATCATTCAGGAACAACAAGCTTACATTCATGATTTGTCTCTCAACCTGGAAAGAGCCAAATGGATAATCAAATATCTAGAGCAAAGAAACAAATAGCTAGAGGATCAGCAAAGCATCATGGAGTTACAAAACATACGAGACAACTGGTATGTTACCAAGAGGAAGAAAATCAAGCTGACACCACTTGAGCAAAAAATTGATGCTAATCGTGAATCTTGGCTTGAGAGGGAAAATATGAACTTGGAAACGATGCTAGAGAAGGCCAACAAGGAGAAAAATATGTTGAGGCACATGGCCTACCACTACTTGGCGAGAAACAAGGTGTGTAAAGAAAGAATCAATATTTTGAAGGCCAAGTTGAAAAAAGCATCAAGGAAGAGAAAAGAGCAAGATAGACTCCAGATCTTGGCTAAGGTTTCCTTAGCCCAATAGAACACTTGATAATGGACACTCAGCCCAAATTTCAAGAAATTTGGGATTTTTTTTGCAAATTTTGAAATTTTGGTCTAAAAAATAGGTTTTTCCATTTGGTGCATCACACCCCCTGGCACGCACTTTTGCTAGAGACCTCCTTTTGAGGAAATCTCAGCATTTTTCGATTCCTCATGGAAAAATATGAATGCCCTCACATGGCAAAGAAATTTTGACAGGTTTTGAGCTTCCAAAAAAGTCAAAAACACCTCAAAAATGACCTTTCTGCCCCTTTTTGGCCACACAGAAAGCAGTGTTGGGAGAACTCATTTTCTGAGGGGCAAATGGAGGCCAAATTCACAAATTCCATTTGTTTTGGAAATTAGACAGGAAAAATTTCAATCAAGCCCACTTGAAAGAAATTTGGTGCACGGGAAGGCCTCCAAAAGCAGCTCCAAAGTAGCGTGGTGCACGGGATCAAGAGCACCACACACAGGATGAAATTTTGTCATTTTGGTAAAAAAAAAATTGTTTTTTCGCCTAGTTTCTTCACAGTTTGACATTTCTCTTTCTAATAGTCAAACTCATGATGTAGTTTGATGTAATTTGATGGATTTTGATGTAAATATGCTAAAATTTCACTCATGGAGATAGATACATCATGAAAAGGTAGTTTGAAACTGAATGAATCAATTCCCTCATTTTTAGAGGCAAGTTGTTCCACTGCCTACTTTTTAGTTCTCAATTTAGACTTTGTTGGGACAACTCCTAAAATTATGAGCTCGACCCCTAGAGGCTAGGATAGGTTTTTAGTTGCCTATATCTCGTAATTTTTCAGTCATTGGAAAAGGTTGGACTTTTGGGAAAGCTTGGAGCTTTATTGTATACTCATTTCAATAGTCTGGCAAAGGAATATTTTAGGGTTTGCAACACTTTATGGGATTCTTGTGGCAACTTGATTTGGTATTGTGTTTCCTTCTGTAATTTCAATTTTACATGTGTTGTATGTAGTCCATTATCTCTCTCTCTTCATCTCAACTAAATGAAACAGGGATAAAGGTAGAATTCATTGAGTTGCAGTGCTCTACCTAGGGTTTTGTTTAGTTATTTATGTTTTAAGTTGTTTAAAGAGGATCCTTGAGACTTTCATGCCCTCTTTAACTCCTCACCAGTCTAAAATCTCTCCATCTCACTCAATTTTAAGTACCAAATCATTTTCCTACCTCACCCCATACATATCTCTGCAAAACTAAGCCCATTCCCCAGACCCAAAATCTGCCTTTCACATTCGAGTCAACAAAACATCATCAAATTCAATAAAACTCTTATGAACACATACCTAACCTAAAATCAGTCTTTACCTCAGTCATATCAAGCCTCATTGATCATATTTTGATGGTATTGACAAGGAGAGAGCCCTCTACGGACCTCGTAGGGCTAGCTTCCAAGTTAAGCGTGGTTTGATGTGACCCTAGATCTTGCCTTTCTCAGCATGAGGTAGATTTAGCCACTAATAATGGCCAACAATTCATCAAAAGAAAACCGACAAGTAAGAATTTTGTATGTCCTTATTGTAGAGATTAGTTCGCTCCTCCCTAAATTTTCTAGGGTCAAAATGCATGAAATTTTATTTTTTCTTTTCATCGCTTTTTTAGTGCTTAATTGTTTGTGAAATGGACTCAACCGTGCCGAAATTGAAACGACTCGAGTGATGCAAAAAAATTTTCTGGTAGGATGCAAATACTAGACCTTCCTCAAACTTTGTTACATGAAATTAAAATTTCTTGTAATCATGAACATAAAATATTTTATGTTTCATCCTTAGATTCTGATCTCAATGCCTACCATTTTAAACCATGTTACTATATTTTAAGTAGAATATACTTAGATCCAATAAACATTACAACTCTCCAAGTCTTAGGTTAATTTTAGCTAAAAAGAAGGAACATGAATGGATTTTGTAATTTATACTCAATGCTTACAGACAATGATTAAAAATGGAAGAACCCAAATGGTATGCTAAATTTTACCCACCCATAAATTTGAAGACCTTTGCTATTATTCTAAACCTAAACAGAGAGATTAGAATAAGAATAGTAGCTTGAATGAGGTGGATGCTGACCTGCTTGATACTTTTCAAAAGCTAGGGATGCCGTTGACTAGAAGAAGAGATTGACCAACATTGTTGTAGATGTTGTTTTTGACAGTTTTTTCATTGCTACCATGCCTAGGTAGACTCTATAGGAAGTTGAGGTTATATCTTTTCATTATAAGAGGTAATTTAGGAGTATCTTGATCTAGTTAGGAGGTAGCTTGGCAGGGTTGTTCCTCCTACTGATAACTGTTATGTTGCATTGTATTTTTTTTTTTTTAGTGATAGCTTCTTCTATTAAATCCCCAAGCACACTTTGTTACCCATGGAAATATCCACTTATTTCAAGATGAATGAGATGGATACCAGGTAGTTCGAGAAGAATATTATTATTGTAGATGAGAGGAGTTTTGTGAGGTGAGAGGAGTTATGTGACATATATTGAAGGATGCACTACACCTTTTATGACACCAATCATCTCCATGCCACAGTAGTGGATCTCTATTGCACTCAGGGAGAAATGATAAAGAATTCCACTATAAATAATTGGTATGTCTGGGACGAGGAATGCAAACATGCGAATTATACTTTTATTATGAAAAGAGGTTTGTGCAATGGAGACAAATCGATGATTTCATGGACCTGAGTAGAGAATGGTTCGACAATCATCTGGAAATACTCAAGCATTTTTTTGAAAGATGATGATGTGATTGGAGAGTTCTATTATGTTGCCTTGAAAAATAATTTTAAATAGGGGGGTAAAGATGATCCATATAGGGATGAATTGCAGGAGTAGAATTTTTTCTAAATTATATCTGTTAGAGTTGGTCTGGTTATCCCTCCATCAGAGATCAAAACTCTTTTTTGCACGTCATGTTTAGGTGTCCCATCAGTTTCGATCATTTGCACTCATTAGGAGCATGCCATAAATCTGACGGAAAGGTTTGTGTTACTCATTCCCCTCATGTTTTGCACTGCTGGCTCAGGTCCATTTATAAAAAATCAAAGTCTTGAAACAGTCATTTGCAACCCTGTTTCATTTTCTAGGTCATGACAGGTGTTCTCGGTCATTAGGTCTAGGGTTAAGTCAATTTGGTTTTTGTAAAGTCTAATAAAGCCAACAGGCCAGAGGGAGGTCCTCGATAGGTTCTTATCTCAAAGATTTCTATCGTTATACGGATAGATTTTGACTTCTCTTCAAAACTCTGTTTTGAAGATAAGTCGACATTTCATTTTTGTAATAAATTTTCAAAAATTTCAGTTCTTGAATTTTCCAGGCACAACCCTCGTCTCCTTTGCCAAATCATATCACAGTTATCCCTACAAAAAGTATCAAAGAAAATCATTATTTCATCCAAATTTAAGAAGGAAACCAAAAGCAAAAGTCAATTAATCCTGAAAGAATGTAAAAATGGCAAACATTATGAAAGTGGGTTATTAAAATCAAATCTGATTTGGTGAGATATTTTCTTCACATATAAATCATGGAAGATCATTCATTTCCACCATTTCTCAAGGCAAAAGTCGAATTTGTGAAGTGGAGGGTAGAAGGTGCGTTTGAAGGGTAGATTAACAAGCTTGAGGGTGCACGCGACCCATACAGAAGGCGTGTGATGCATTGGATGCACGCGGCGCACTGGGCTCCATTGGCTATTGTAAATTTGCATGCACGCAGTGCATTGGGAGCGCGCTACACATTGGGTGATGGGCGCAGCGCAAACAGTTGGGAGCCCGAAAATGGTTTGAAAACTCATCAAATCACCCAATCTTCACATCGATTTACCAGGTAGGCTTACCTCCATTGCTTTTGCTTAGTTTTTGATGGTGAATGTGGTGGGTTCATGGCTCATGCCCATTGAAACAATACTTTGAAAAGCCTCCCTTTTGCCAATAAGAAACATTGCTTAGGGTTTTGAAAACAGTGTTGTCACCAAGGTCTACTCTTTTCCTCACTTCCCGCTATCCCCCATTCCCAAAGTAACTCATCAAATTTCCTCATTAATCCCCTCATAATCCTATCATATGATCCCTAAACCCCTAATCCCTTACCTCTATGAAAACTCCTTAAAAATTATTCAATATTCCCCTAATCCTAAACACTGTTTCCATATGTATACATTTTCCCTTCCTTACCCAATTACATTTTACTTCAAACCCTGATTCCCTAATGTTTTCCCTTTCCTAATATTCCCTTGTGCATTTGTTTTTCCCCTTGGTCACAGTATTGTTAGAGCAAAAAGCAGTTCACATTCAATTGCACACATAGTTTCATTCAGAGCAATTTATATATCAGCATACATATTCCAGACATCTTGTTTTCAAACTCATGTCAGAGACGGATTCAGTTTATGAGCAGGAGTATGATAGTGATTCTACAACTGAGGGTAATGTGCCACATAGGCCTCACAAAAGTGGCAAAAGTGGTCAGCATGTCAGGGAGGAGCCTACTTCTTTGGCTCAATTGCAGGCTTGCCCGCTTGCAATGGATTGTTTTCAGCATCAGTCATGTTTCCAATACTCGAAGATGATCTCACAAACCCAGCATCATCGTGAACTAGTTTGTCTATTTGTTCTACATTTACATGATGGCCATGTAAACCACTCCGAATTAAATTTCACTTTGTCAACAAAGACTATTGCTCAGGCCACCGGGATACCAAATGTAGCAGAGGAATGGAACAAACGGTAGCAGTTGGACAAATTCTACTATGAGCCATACATCAAACCTGGGCATATGAGACACTTGAGCATGCTTTTTCCTTTCACATTCCTGAGGGATGAGTTTGCACCATTGATGAAACTCATCATTCAGTATTTCAGTTGCGAGGGAAGATTCTCACGTCTCTATGCATACCGTGTCCGTTTGTTGATGCATTTCACGAGGGTACGTGTGATGAACATTTTGTATTTCATGTGTCGCAACATAGAGAGGATGGTGGTTTTAGTACAAAGGAAGACCCCAACACATCAGCATAGAAGTATATATCATTAAGCGCTGATCAAAATCATAGTGGTACATCAGTTGACACAGCAAGGCATTACTTGGCAAGATTTCATCTACCGTGACTTCTTCACAGCGTCACAGCCGCTTCCCGAGATAGTTCATGATGAGGGAGAGCCTTCACACTAGCCAGACATTCTTGAGACCGAGCATATAAGTGCTCCATTGTATGTGACATACCAGCGAGGCCACAGGGCCTTATTTGCATCTACACGACGAGTACTATCTCCATCCGGGGTGGAAGGGGTCTCGTTGACTCCATCAACAGAGCGAGTATTATCTCCACATGATGTGGAAGGGGTCTCGCCTTCTTCTTCAACACAGGTATAGATCCAGGACAGGGGAAAGACGCCTATGCATGATGAGGGTCCTTCAGGAGGCCGGGACATGGATTTCATGATCATTGATGTTGATGCAAGCTCTCCTAGTTCGGAGCTAAAGGAGATCATCCGGGAGAAAAAGGCTGAGAATGACTCGCTGAGAAAGAAATTGCAGATGGCTAAGTGGGTGATAAACTACTTGGAGCAGCGTAACAAATAGCTAGAGGATGAAAATACACTTTATGAGCTGCAGCAAATCCCTGAGGATCGAGAATTGGCCCGAAAGAGACTAGGTGATATGACACCGGTTGATCGAGAGTCTATGCTCGTCCATGTTAACACTCATCTAGAGAAATTGTTGGCAAAGGCTAATAGAGACAAAGACATGCTTCGTCATATGAAAAATCATTATTGGGCTCATATGCATGTCTTCAAAGCAAAAATGAAGATTCTAAAGAGGCGGTTGAGCAGAGCACTAAAACGGCGAAAAAATCCTGATCCACTCCAAATTTTGGTAGAGGCTTCATTAACTGGACATAATACATGATGGAGGGTCTTCGCTCCGAATTTGAACAATTTCAAAGAATTGTTTGTCATTTTGAAATTTTTGGCTTGCAAAACAGGTTTTTCAGCTCAAGGCGTAGCGCGTCGATGCGCGCGCTTATGATTGGGACACTTGCTGGAGGAAAACTTTATAGTTTTAGATTTGTCATGGTAAGTTATGCATGCTCTAGTATGGCCAAGACATTTCATCAAGTTCTGGATGATCAAAAGGGCAAAAAACACCAAGAAAATCACCTTTTTGCCACCTTTTGCACCAGCAGGAAGCACTTGTGGGAGAATGGAATTTTGGAGGGGCAAATGAGCTCCAAATTGGGAAATTACACTTGGGATAGATAGAAGACATCCGCGGCTTTCTAACCAGCTATTGTGAGCTTGATTTTGATGTCGGGAAGTTCCCCTAAAGTAGGCTGAAAGGCGCGTGGCGCATAGAGCTAAGGCGTGCGACGCATAGAGATTTTTGGTCAAATTTTCTCTTTCCAGCTCAGAATTTCAGCCAGTTATGACCAGTTGCACCTATTGATGTGATTTTTGACCCATATTTATGTAATTTGATGTACATGATGTAACTTTGGCACTTATTTACCTATTCTACATGATTCACTAAAAAAATAGTCAAAATTTAATGAATGGATCAGTTTCCCTTCTTTTAGGGGCAAGTTGTTTTGGATGCCTAGATTGTAGTGCTTTGTTTAGAATTGGTTGAAACAGCTCCTAGGATGATGAGCTTGACTGCTAGAGACAAGGGAATGGGTTGGCTTGCCTATATTATATATTTTCTAAGTCATTTTCAGGGTTGGACTTTTGGGAAAAGCCTAGACTATATTGTACATTGTATCTCTGCAATTTTGGCAAAGGAAAGACGAGGGTTTTGCAGCATTGTTTGGGATTCATGTGGCTTTATGTGTTGATGGTGTGCTTCTTTCAGTATCTGTAAGGTGTTATGTGTATCATTTTCCTTCTCTCATCTTCTGCAATTGAAAAAATGAAGTGTTAAGGTAGAGTCCATAATTTGTTATGCTCTGCCTTTAAGTTTGTTTGATTTTCCATGTTTTCATCTTTTTAAGGAGAATCCTTGAAAGCTTCTTGCTCTCCTTAGCTCCTCGCCAGTCTGATCTATCCATCTCTTTCACTTTTAAAGCATCAAGACAATCACCTTCCTTGCCCCAATCGGACCTCTGCAAAAACTGTCTCATCTTCACACCCAAAATTGCCTTTCCCTTAGATTCAACAAAAACCCCAAAAAGTTCAATTTCAAACTCCTTGTACTTCATACCTAGCCTAAAATTAATTACCAATTTAGTCATCTCGAGCCTCATCGATTACCTTTTGTCGAGATTGACCCGGAGAGAGCCCTCTCCTATCCTTGTAGGGATAGCTACGAGGTTGAGCGTGGTTTGATGTAGCCTTGAGTTTTACCTTATTTCAGCCTAAGGTAGATTTGAGTGCTAACAATATATATAGGCAAGTTAAAGAACTACTATAGAGGATTAGTGTAGGTGCAACCAAATTCTCATAATGAAAGGAATTTTTCACAACGTAATGATCTAGGTGGATATTGATGGCTACCTGCTAGGTCCACTTGGACCCCCACGATTTTTTCTTTTAGCTTTTCAGTTTCCTTAATTGTAGCACAATTTACTATTTTTAGTAGTTTTCTGGGTCCTAAACTTCTGTAGCCATTTTGAGGCCCTAAACGATGTATTTTTGGGAAAACTGGGAGCAACATGGGTCCATGGACAAATGTTGCTCTTCCTAAAGTTGTTGTTCTCGGATAGATATTTCTAATGAGATATTGTGCATGTCAAACGAAGATCGTATGCCAAAGTTATGACCTCAGGAAGTTGATGTACCAATTTACCCAAATGGGGCCCATGGTTTGGCGTTTCATCTTCTAAGGTTAGGGTTTTTTATTTTTAGGGTTTTCCATTAATTCTCAACAATAAATAGGCCTTCGAGCGACATTGTAACATAGTTCAGAGGCATGTAGCCCCCACATCTCTTCTCAGAGATAGGCTACCATCACCCTAGCTAGTTTATTTCCATTGTTGTTTGTAAGCATATTTCAGTATTTTACATCAATGAAATGGAGTATTATTTCTACTGCATCTTTGTGTTTATGGTTATCTCTGTAATTTTTTGTGTTCTTGTTTAAATCTGGATCAGTGGTATCAAAGCGGTTTGCTTTTTCTCTATTTTTATTTACATGTCCGCAACAAGGTCAAGATATAAGGAGTTAGGGCTTGAACTGGTCGAACCTTTGCAAGACCAACCTCATAAACCTCGACATCCTCCCATGGTGGGTGAAAAGAAAGACAAAGGGGTAGGAGATCCTATTAAAATCTTGTTCGAAGAAGACCTCGAGCGACAAAGGAATGTGATGATGGACAGTTTTGCTTAGATCCTTCAACGGCTACCCAGGGGTGACGCATCGGCTTCCAACAGCTACTCTAGAAATGCCACACCATTTAAGGTACAAGTTAATTTTGAAATCCCAATATTCGAGGATCAAATAGATGCAGATGTCGTTGATAATGGTTAAATATGCTAGACGGTTATTTTGTTGTTCATGATTTTTCCAGTCGGGAAAATATTATTTTCGCTCTTCTCAAAGAAACCCCCCACATGAAGGATTGGTGGGAAACCTACTGTGAGTAGAAGGATGAAATTACAGGCTAACTATTTTCAACTGCACCCACTTGGGATTCATTCCGGGATGCCATCAAGGAGCAGTACTACCCTATCGCAAGCTATGAGGACCAATACATAAAGCGGACCACACTGTGGCAGTGGAGGGACCAAGACGTGCTGGAGTTTACCAATATTTTCCATACCCTTCACTCAAAGTTTGGTATCAAGGATTCGAAGTAGCATTTGGTACTCAAATACCACAGCTGCTTGCACAAGTATATTTAGGAACAAACATAATTCCTGAACATCCCCTCGCCCAGCACAGCATATCAATATGCCGTCAAGGTCGAGCAAAAGTTTAAACAGAAGAAGCGAGACTTTGGATTTGCAAATCTGAAGCAAGGGAAAGGTTCCCCCAAACCAAAAAACAAAGGACAAAGCCAAGGTGGGGTGGCCCAGGATAACCCGCCAGTGATGCAAGCAAAGAACAACACCGTGAAGCTAAAAGAGGACATAGGAAAGTGGTGTGACTTCCATAAGAGCTCCACTCACAACACAAGTGAGTGTCAGGCCAAGCAGTTAGTAGTGGCCAAGCTAAAGGTTTCAGAATCAGATGCATGTTCCAACTCTGAGTCAGAACCTAACAAAGGGAATAAGAAAGGGAAGCAGATTATCGATGCAGAGCCTAACACCACCGTTTCTAACATGAAGATACAAAAGGAGGAACCCGAAGATCTAGAGGAGGAGGAGGAGAATCTGTTCCACTACTAGATGTGGGTAAAGGGCTCCCTGCTATAGTTGATTGTCAATAATGGGAGCCAAAAAAACCTCATTTTGGTAGAGGTCATGAAGCAGTTGGGTTTACTAACCACAACACATCCACAACTGTACACCATCAGGTGGCTTCACCAAGGATGGGATCTTCATGTGAGCCAGTAGTGTTCGCCTCCCCTACAACATCAAGCCCTTCACGGATGAGGTGTTATGTGACATTTCTCCCCTTGAAGTTTGTGATGTATTATTACGACAAACATACTTGTGAAAGTGACATGTTGTGTATGAGTCAAGGCCTCGTGCTATTATTGTTACTTTGGAAATAAGTTATACATGATACCAGAGGTAGCACAGCCTACCACCATCTCTTTGTTTATTGCAAAATAATGAAGTAATCTCATTTCCAAAACTGGGAAATTTGTTTTCCTAATGATATGTCCTTAAGGAAAGAAGATGACGGTGGCCACGACCTCCAAACAAGTTCGCTCTATATGGAAACTATAGATGGACAAGGTCGTGGAGGGGTTCCTCTGCACTACCAGGTCAAGCACTCCATCGATCTGACCCCAGGTGTGCCGCTTCCTAATCGACCAATCTATCATCACTTTGTTCTGGAGAATGATGAAATCAAGAAGCAGATTCAGGAGCTACTGCAAAAAGGTCGCATCCATCTGAGTTCATCACCTTGTGGGAGCCCAATCATGTTGGTACACAAGAAGGATGGGACTTGGACACTCTATATTGACTATCAGGTGTTGAAC
The DNA here is from genome assembly GCA_000404065.3 of Pinus taeda. NCBI lineage: Eukaryota > Viridiplantae > Streptophyta > Pinopsida > Pinales > Pinaceae > Pinus > Pinus taeda. The sequence continues at coordinate 44,182 of APFE030943142.1, read as the reverse complement.
AAGATCATTGTCCATAACAGGTACCCAATCCCATGGATTGATAACCTCCTCGACCAACTGAAGAGGGAAAAATATTTCAGCAAGATCGATTTGAAGTTAGGATTTCACCAGTTACCAATCGAACTCTTAAATGTGTGGAAGACTACCTTAAAAGCCAAGGAGGGCCTTTTTGAATGGTTGGTTATGCCTTTTGGATTGATGAATGATCCTGCAACCTTGATGAGGCTAATGGATGCCATCTTGTGGCCATTCACCAACTCATTTGTAGTGGTATATTTGGATGACATCTTGATCTTCAGCTAGAGTTGGGAAGAGCACCTCCACCACATCCGATAGGTTCTCCAAACACTATGGCAACACAAGTTATGTGCCAATTTAGAGAAACGCAATTTTGGCATGACCCAGGTTCAATATCTAGAAGACATTATTGATGAAGAGGGGGTGCATGTGGATCTAGCCAAGATCCAATTCATTTGGGATTGGCCATCTCCAACCACTCTGACAGAGCTCTACTACCTTCTAGGTCTTGTGAACTTCTACCGCAGGTTTGTGTTGGGATTTTCTCATATCACTTGGCCCTTGAGTCAAGTCACCAAGGGAGGAGTGAAAGTAAAATTATTTTGGTCTGAATCTCAACAGAAGGAATTCACAGAATTGAAAGATCTCCTTTGCATGGAACCAGTGGTCGCATTACTAGACTTACAACAACCATTTGAGGTCGAGACAGATGCCTCTAACTATGTGATTAGGGCAGTCCTTACTCAACATGGGCACCGAGTGGCATACCACAGTGAGACACTTTCAGACACAATCTAGAAGTATCCCACTTATGACAAAGAGATGTATTCCATTGTACAAGCCTACCGAAAATGGAAGCATTATATTTTGGGGAAGGAAACGATTATCCACACAGACCACTGACCCCTATAGTTCATACAGACCCAAGGGAAATTGTAGAATGATCACCATCAGAAGTGGTCCACATACCTGTAACAGTTCCATTTGAGTATCAATTATAAGAAGGGTAGCACCAATAATGTTGCATATTGGCTCAGTTAACCCCCGATCATGGCGTTAACCGTCGTGCTTAACTCATGTGAGCACGAGACTTCTGATTGATCACTTCTCTACAAAAGTGACCTAGAATTCGGCCACACATACCAAATGCTCTTGGAGGGTCAGCATGTTCTAGATTTTCACCTCCAAGATGCCCTGTTATGCCACCTGTATGACCTTTGTGTTCCTTCAAGTGAGCATGCCAAGATGATTTGGGAAACACACTACAGTCGAGCTGCTAGGCATTTCAGGGTCAAGAAAACAGTGGCAGTACTGCAAAAATATTTATATTGCCTGAATCTTCGACAGGATGTCGGGAAGTACATCAGACCATGCACTGCCTGTGCCATTTCCAAGCCAACCATCAAGAAGCAAGGCCTCTATACCCCACTACCTACCACTAGTTGACCTTGGGAATCCATCAACATGGATTACATGTCAGGCCTTCCTTCCACTAAGCATGGAAATGACTGTGTTTTTGTGGTCATTGACAGGTCCTAGAAAATGGCCATTATGGTGGCCTATAAGAAGAATATCACAGTAGAAGGCACTGCTAAACTCTTCTTTGACCGATTGTGGGTACACTTTGGGATCCCATAGTCTATCATCTTAGATCGGGAAAGCAGGTTCCTCAGTACATTTTGGTCTAGTCCCTGGTCGATGTTGGACACCAAGCTCACTAAGTTCATAGCCTTACATCCTCAAACTAATGGCCAGACAGAGGTTGTCAACAAGCTGATCGTATACATTCTATGCTTGTATAACTCAAAGCATCCACGCACATGGGACGAGAGCCTCCCCTATGTGCAACACAACTACAACTAGGCTCTTCACAGCTCGACTGGCCACAACCTTTTTTAGGTGGGCTTGGGATTCCAGCCACTATGTCCCATTGATGTGGCCATTCCATTTGTAGCTACTCACACATATTCGGCCCATGTCTAGTCCGAAACAGATAAGGAAACCAGCTTCATTAAGCACATCCAACATATTTTCCAGCAGGTCGATGACATTCTTGAGAAATCAAATGCCAAGTACAAGCAACAACATGATCAACATCGGGTGCCACACAAGTTGCAGCTAGGCAACAAAATATGGTTGCATTTGCAAAAGGAATGCCTTACTGGAGCCTATCAGAAACTTATACCACTCCGATATGGTCCTTACACCATTACCAAGGTTGTGGGAGATAGTACATTCGAGCTCAGTGTTCCCCCATTCCTTGGCCTGCACCCAATGTTCAATGTGGACTACCTTTGGCCATACTTTGCACCATTACTAGACACATCTGACATTGAAAAACAACTCACATCCATAGAGTTAAATCCAGATTGCATGGAACAAGCGCAACTGATTAGATCATGGACACACAAATCAAGCACACTCACCAATAGAATATCCAATTGTATCGAGTTGTCAAAGCAGGCCAACTCCTTCACCAGGGAAAGTGGCTCAACAGGGACCGAATTTAGCAGAAGTTTCCTCATGTCATGGAGGAACTCAATCCAATGAGGACCATTTCTTCCTAAGCGGGGAGGAATGATGCAGGTGGATATTGGTGGCCACCTGCCAAGTCCACTTGGACGCCCACCATTGTTTCTTTTAGCTTTTCAGTTTCCTTAATTTTAGCACATTTTACTATTTTTAGCAGTTTTTCGGGTCGTGAACTTTCGAAGCCGTTTTAAGGCCCTCAACGATGTTTTTTGGGAAAACTGGGAGCAGCATGGGTCCATGGACCCATGCTGCTCTTTCCATAGTCGTAGTTCCTGGATAGATATTTCTAACAAGATATTGCGCACATCAAACAGAGATCATATGCGAAAGTTACGACACCGGGAATTTGATGTACCAATTTACCCAAATGGGGCCCACAGTTTGGCGTTTCATCTTCTAGGGTTAGGTTTTTGGATGTTTAGGGTTTTCCATTGTTTCTCAATAATAACTAGGCCTTTGAGCCTCATTGTAACATATTTCAGAGGCATGTATCCGCCATATCTCTTTTCAAAGATAAACTACCATCACCCTAGCTAGTTTATTTCCATTGTTGTTTGTAAGCATATTTCAGTATTTTGCATTAATGAAATGAAGTATTATTTCTGCTGCATCTTTGATTTTATGGTTATCTCTGTAATTTGTTCCATTCCTATTTAAATCTGGATCAATGATTCGATGCTCATCAGTGACCAGGTAGTTGCAAATACTTATCATTACATTCTAAAGTCTCTAATTTCATTTATTGAAATTCCTTCCCATGTCCTTGTCTCTCTTAATTTCATTGTGGTAGGATTGGAATGGGTTAAAAAATCAAGCATATCATTGAGTAAAATAGACACCCACATGTCACTACATATTATTGTGCAAACTCTTTATTTTTGATACAATTAGAAATGAGTAATATGATATATTCACAACTAAAAATCCTAGCATAAATGATGACTCTAGTATTTGCATGAAAATCAACACCAAGAATCATAAAATATCAATAAATTTGTGACAAGGAGTAAAAAACACAATAAAATATTATATGCCAACATTGTCTATTTAGTGCAAGATACTACTAATATTTCATAATGTTCAGAGATGGTGGATGTCATGAAGATTCCCTCAAGAAAATTTAATGACTTGAAGATAAGATGGTCAATGCAACTATTTACTCTAAATATGCTAAATTTAAGTAGTTATGAAAATAAATAGAAACACCACCCCAGCTAAATTTAGGTAATTAAAACAAGTTTTAAAATAACTAGAAACACCAACCCTATTTATTTTAAATAGGCTAAATTTAGGTAATTAAAATAGGATTGACAATAGCTAGAAAGACCACCCTTGCTTATTTTAAATAGGCTAAATTTAGGTGATTAAAAGAAGTTTGAAAATCACTAGAATCACCACCCTCACATCATTTTATTTCAAGTTATACAAGATAATATTGAATAAAATTATGAGCACTTCCATTTAAATTGACCGTGCATAAAATAACAAACAAGGTTGGTGCTTTTAAAAGCTATATCCACCATTAAATATAAGATATGACAAGGATGGCTTATAATTTTAAAGGTTAAATCCATCACCAACTATAAGATAAGTGCTCATGATATGAGAAAAAGTTTGTCATGACATAATATGTAGATGTCTTAATATTTATAACTCATGTATATTGTATCTTATTGCGCATAGAAATATGGAAGGAGAATGAGTAAGCATTTTTACACTTGTTTAAAATTTCCCCTTAGTTGGTGAACAACCAATTCAATGCTATTTTTTGAGGAGTATTAAGTTATCATCCAAAGATAAAAAAAAATGTTAGTCTCTTAAATGACTAAAAAAGGATATTTAGAATGTTATATAGAAGTTACATTTCATGTAGCTATATCTACCCTGACGTAGCTATAATATTCCAACTCCATTTTTTTATATAGAAGTTACATTTCATGTAGCTATAGAAGTTACATTTACATGTTTTAGATAGATGCTACATTTTACATAGCTATATCTACCCTGACATAAGTATAATATTACAACTCCATTTTTTCACACTTTTCAACATTTTAAAGATTTATCTATTTTGGTGTGAATATGCAATTAAATTGTTGATATTGTTTATGACATCTTCTATTCGCAACATTTTGAATTCTTAAGTGGGATATTGGGTAGGTTTTTGTTACTACCTTATATCATGTTTTAAGTAGATGGTGTTTTATAATTCACCCAAGAGACTTTAGGAGAAAACTTTAATTACATTCTTGTTTCCATTATACATCTAATATTTGCAACCTTTTCCATGTGAAGAAACCAATAGCCGATGTTGAACATGAAGAAAGTACCTCAAAAATTGGGGAATATCAGTTATTCTATTTCCACAGGGGGATAGATCTAGAGAAGGCAATGAAAACTACCATAAATGGCTTTTGTTGGGTTATTTTTAATGAAATCCCACTAAAATTTTCTACTAAATTAAATCAATTGATGAATTTGAAGCTTGAAGGTAGTGTTAAATATGTGTTGCAAGGTACCTCTATAACACTATCTATATACATGATTATAATGCCATGAGATGTCTCAATAACCCTATTGTCTAGTGATGGGTGCTAGATGTAGATAGCTTTCTCATGTCCTATCAGTAAATTGTATCGTTATATTTCTATGAACTCTTGGAATGTGTATGTACTATTGAATTTATCTATGTTGTAATAAGATCAAGAATAAAGTTGTCATTGCAAATAATTGGTATTTTCCATGTAAACTACTTTACAACATGAAATATTAGTTGTTATTTATTTGTAAGAGATATTGTGCATGGAATCCCCCCCACAGCATGTTTTGTGGCTTAAAGCCCAAGTTTTGAGTATTATTGTTGTAAAGACTTCGTGAATTGAGGATGCGGAGCACAAATTGTATGTTAGAGTCATAGGGTGGTCCGCCCTTATTTTTGAATGTAGTGTCGGCCTACCCATGGTCCGCGGACCATGGGATTGTATAAATAGAGTGAGGCTCTATGTTCTAAAGAGTGGAGATAGATGAGGAAACAGATGGAGTCTAGAAGATAGCGAGCATAGAGAAAAGTTCTAACTGTGTGTTTTGGGTCATAGTAGTAAGAAGAGGCTCTGCAGCTGAGTGCACAGAGGCCTAGTAGAGTCCACAACTAAGTTTGAAAGTTAGAATAGAGTCTGTAACCGAAGTGAAGGAATATTGAAGAGAAGTTTGATTCCAAAACTTGTGTGTATGTTCTTGTGCTATTTCATGTTTCATTATATTGTTTTCTTTATCGTACGCCCTTATATGAATGTTGAACACTGGAAAATCTGACTAGACACATACTGATAAGCTAAGTGATCGACTAATATTGGGTTAATAGTAAGGAATTGGGTAATAACATTATTCGGCTCCCAAGTAATGCTACACGAAGGCAACATCTCAGGCTGTAAGGTGTGGGTAAGTACACATAGTGATGTGCATGCAGGGACAAATCGCGGAAAACTTGAAAACATCAGACATCTCCAGGGTGTAGAAACTTGGTTCTAGCACCCTCCCATACTACTTTGGGTGAGACCTCAGTCCATGCCTGGCAGAATGTTGCCAAAAGGGCTAGTAGTACAAGGATTTGTTTCGCTAAATCACCTCTAAACCTGGGTCAAGCCCCTACAAGCCAACAAATGGTTCCATTTTTGGCACTAGGATCTGCATGATGGATGTCTGATGCCGTGTCACTGGAATCCGATGAAGAAAGAAATTGAAGGGTGGTTGGAAAAAAGATTCACGAGTTCATGGCATAGGAAAACAGGAATCCGCAAGTATCAAGGGGACAGTGGTTAGATCACTACTTATATATGGAAATCCATGAAATTTTCTTTGCATCCTTTCCCTCTGAGTTGTATGAGTGGATCATGAAGCTAGCAGATAGTCATGGAAGGTGTAGGCTCGACAAACCAATCATGTGGACTCTGGAATTAGTGCGAAGATTAGAAGCATCAGAAGATAAGATCATGCGGGTTGTGGATCATTGGCTCGATCGAATTTTAGGTGGATTTATCACTGAGTTCATGGTAGATACGACCATCAGCTACAATGAGGCGGAATGATGCTTCCTCAAAGGACTGTGAGCTAAGTATATTAAATCTTTGAATATTTGGATTAAAATGTTTTTGTATGAAAAGCAAGTTATGCAAATAAATTAATGTTTGGGACTATGCGAAGTGGGGGGGTCTATAGAAACAAAGGTAGCACAAAGATAGAAAATAGTCCCTTGATTTCACCACAACTGGAAAGTGAAGAAGAGTTAGTGAAAGTTTCTATATGAAGCATGGTTAGTTTGATAAGGCAGTGAATTCCATGCTTACCACCTCCACCTACACCGCCACCCATTTCAGCATCTTCCCTCCATCCCCACCCACCCCACCTCCACCACCACCACAATTCAGTATGGCAAGTACAATCAAACTACCGGTATTCATAGGAGTAGGGAATGAAGATCTGGACCAATTTTGGTTCATGGTTTAGGGCCATATGGGAAGCACATGGTGTTGTTGATGATAATATAAGAAAGGCAACATTGGTAAGCGCATTGCAATATCTTGCACTAACGTGGTATATTAAACACTAATGACTATCCAAACGTGGGCATCACAGAAATCCAAGCCACGTTAAACAAGGAATTTAGCAGGCCAAAGTCAGAGACACAATCAATTATCAGGTTTAAGGAGATCACGATGTTCCTGGGTGAGACCCCGTGGGATTTGGACCAGAGATTGAAGAATATGATTCACAAAGACAACTTGAAGTTAATAGATGGACAACATCGTGCATGGTTTGTCGTGTCATTAACACCGCATTTAATGATGGTGGTGTCATAACAAAAGCTTTTCACCCAGCCCAAATCCTTGGAGATGGCAATGAGAATGCATGAGACCCTTATACAAGATCCTGGACTGGGATTCCAACAAATCCACGTGCAACTACAAAATTTGTGTCTGGAAATGCAAAGCCTGAAATAGGATAGGACACCTTGGCCAGAGGCGCGTGAGGAGGTATGGTGGATAAAATGCAAGGGCTAGGGGAATGACAAGCACCATTGTCTAGTATTTGCAAATTACTTGGCGGGAGGAGGGTTGATACCGTTAAGACCCGAGGTATGAGAAGGACCAAGCACGGTGCCTGCATTATGGTGTGTGATTTGTCAGATAGGAGGAAAACACACTACAGATAATTGTCATCTATTGTAGAAGTATATGCAAACGTCTGAGAAATTATTTTGTAATTTATGTAGGTTGGTAGGCCATGATGAATGCACCTGCAGAAGCTACGAACGAATGATGGATCGGACTCCTACCTACATGGTACAAACCGAGATGCGAGCCCTCAACCCAAATACAAGAATAACACACACTGGATTTTAGGGGCATGGACGAGGATGAGGTGGAATGGGACTAGGAAGGGGTCGCGGACAACTAATTTGCTACAATTGTGGAGGACCTAAACACTATGCCCGTGATTGTACGAATATAAAAATAACATCATGTTTTTACTATACATAATTTGATCATGAGGCAGAAGACTGCCCTACCTTGATAGCAAGGCTATGTGAAAAAGTGGTACTCCAGCTTCCCCCGATTCAAAATTTACAAATGATGAGGTCTGAGCCGCATGGAGAAGACCCGAATGTAAACATAGTGCATGGAGGTGATATCACAACTGGAGATGATAAAGGTAAGTAGCCAGAAGAAAGTGCATCGGTTCACAAACCTCCTACAAAGGAACCAAAATTTGATTTGGCCAAAGGAGACATTCATGGAAGTTAAAAAGAGCTTCACAGATGCCTACACTTCAGGTAGCAAGGATCAACTAGAACAAGGAATGGATCATTCAATTCTCACTACCTTTCTGGAGACATGTATGAAACTGCTGCGTGACAGCAACTTATTACTAGGTGTGTTGGTGGAGGAGAACCCCGCGTAGTCTGAAAACTTGGAAAGCATGCATTGGGAACAGGAAGGGAAATGAGATTAACTGCGCAAGTTGGGGAATATGAAATGGATCAAGTAATTGTAGATCTAGGATTAGACGCAAATGTGTTGCCAAAGTAGACATGGGAGCGTATATGTAGGCTCATGTTGCAATGGTCCCCTATTCAACTACGAATGGTGAACCGGTAGAAGATCCTGCCCATGGGGAGATTGCAAGGGGTAACGGTGGATATCAAAGGTGTGAGCGCATTGGCGGATTTCGAAGTGATAAAAATTTTTGATGACAGGAATCCCTATCCCATGCTACTGGGAATAGACTAGGCCACTGATATGAATGGAGTCATAAATATGAAGAAGTGCAAAATGATCTTTGAGAAAAAATCACTACGCGTAGTATTATCGCTAGATCTGGTTGAGGGAGTGCGATACACTGAACCAGCCCACGATGATGATAGTGATGACGATCTTGATTGCATCTACAAGATAACCACTTGTGAACAAGATTGGGTGAATTTGACTCCAGATGTTAGGATTTCATGGGAGCATAAAAGCTCCTGCACATCAAATTCAGATGAAGAAATAGAGCAATGGTAGAATCAGCTGCATGAAGTAACAACGCTTAATTGCAACATGATGGTAAGATCACTACACTGCATAACCATGGAGATAAGGGATTTACATAGGTATGAGGGGTTGACAGTGGTGGATGATTTTCTGAACAAATTTGAGAGTGAAGTTCCAGAACATTAGCGTTTTGACACTCTGAAATGGGCACTGCGCACTACGCTTGCAAGATGGTGGGGTATGCATCAGGGAAGCTTTAACGATTGGCGTCGATGTAGAAGGATGATGCACCTATGATTTGGGAAACTACAGATGTGACTAGCAGAAAAGTATGACAGACGTGATGATCCACGTACACACCTCGCAAAATCGACCAAGGTCTATGGGGAAGAGCCACAGCTTGAATGGGTGCATTAGTTCTGTCATACTCTAGATGTTATACCCATGAATTGGTATACTGAGATAGAGCTCCGCCATGGCATGAGCGAATGGATATTTTGTGTGAAGGATTCCTACTAACATTCAAATTGGAATATCGTTGGTCGAATATTGTTGATTATGCATTACAAGAAGTAAAAGCAGTGATCTTCAAAATACCCCAGGAGCCAATGGAAGTGCTTAAGCTAGAAAGGGTGACACAACTGAGCTATGTAGTGGAGTGTTACAATGTAAATGTTGAGGAGGATGATGAAGATGCACGAAATATTAACATTCCAAAAATGGAAGGCTATTGTGAGGTTCGAGGACCATTTATTGAGGATTCTAACATCATCGCAGTGCTAAAAGCAAAGTAGGTAAACATTGGAATGGAGGCAGAACCAAAGTATGAAATTCTTGGAGACTATTGGGATGATGCCATGGTGGATAAGGTCACTAAGTTACTGTACGAATACCAAGACTCGTTCCCAACGAAAATGAAATATTTAAAAGGGATCATTGGCGACTTAGGTATGACGAAGATCACCCTAAAACCCAATTTGAAGCTAGTGAAGTAGAGGCCCTACTGCTTGAATCCGAAATATAAGGAAAAGGTCCGCGAAGAATTTGACAAAATGCTTGCAACTGAAATTATTGAGGCAGTTGAAGAATCTGACTGGGTGATTCCTATGGTGGTATAGGAGAAAAAGTAGAAGGGCAAAATAAGAATATCCGTGGACCTCAGGAAGCTGAATGACGTCTTTGTACACGATCCATTCCCGACACTATTCATAGATGAAGTTTTGGAAAATGTTGTGGCCAAGAAGCATGCTCCTTCATGGATGGGTTCTCAAGGTACCATCATATCAATATCACGCCAGAAGACAAGAGTAAAATGACCTTCGCAATGGAATGGGGTTGCTTTCAATACACCATTATGTCGTTCGGATTGAAGAACGCGAAAGCCATGTTTTCGCTCATTGTTGTTGCTACGTTCAAATAATACATCCAGATGCTCTTGGAGGTTTATCTGGATGATTGGACTATCTTCGGATTAGTTAAGCACCATATAGCAAGTTTACGCTTAATGCTGCATACTTACCGACAACACCAGATTGCGCTGAAACTTAAGAAGTGCACATTCCTCGTTCCCTTTGGAAACCTATTGGCACATGTGATCTGAAAATAGGCACTAATGGTGGACCCTATGAAGATTTTTGTTATTCTAAATTTGGAAGCACCGTGAAGTGTTAAATAGATGCGTGCTACCTTGGGACACACTGGATACTATAGAAATTTTATCAAGAGCTACACTAAAATCACTGCGCTGATGGAAAAACTATTGAAAAAGGATGCTACATTTTGTTGGAATGACGATTGCATGAAAAGTTTGTATGTTTTGAAGGGGAAATTGACCTTTGCTCCAATCTTGGTCTTCCCAAAATGGGATGTGGAGTTTCATGTACATGTTGGTACATCATTTATTGCGCTAGGAGCAGTACTTACACAGGAGGGTACAGAGGGCGTGTATCACCCAATTGTGTTTGCAAGTTGAAAATTGTCCAAAGAAGAAAAGAACTATTTGACCACCGAGTGCGAGGGGTTACCGATGGTGTACGCACTCCAAAAATACTGACACTATTTACTCGGAGGACATTTTAAGATGTATACCGACCATTCCGTGCTAAAATACTTGGTCAATAAGCCTGTGTTGGGGGGACGCATATTCACATGGCTCTTATTGTTCCAAGAATATGATTTTGAGGTCATATTCAGGCTGGGATGCCTAAACGCAGGACTGGATCACTTGTTGCAAATTGAGATGGGAGAGGAACCCACTAATTTGGAGGAGGGACTACCTGATGTATAGCTCTTTGCGGTGCACGTCACGGATGGAAATTTCTAAGATATAATCCAGTTTCTGACAACAGGGAATATGACAAAGGAATACTCCATCCAACAGAAGAAGGAATTGGTGGTGCGCATAGTGGATTTTTCTGTCATCGCAGGGCACCTATGCAAAATGGGAAATGATGAGATATTCCGAAGATACGTACTTGAATTCAAATGAATCTAGCTCCTTGCAGAAACATATGTGGGTGTTGCAGGAGGACACTATGTAGGATGAACAACTTCACAAAAGATTCTCCGTGTAGGGCTATGGTGGCCAACCCTACACCTAGATTCGAAAGCGCACTGTAACGCCTGTGATATATGCCAAAGGACTAGAAAACCATTGCGGAGAGATGAGATTCCATTAAATCCACAAATGACATTGTAGTCATTTGAAAAATGGGCAATCGACTTTGTGGGCCCGTTAAAACCTCAAGGAAACACGGGCGCATGCTACATCATCACCATGACAAAGTACCTGACATGATGGGTGAAAGCACAGCTGGTCAAAGACTGTACAGGCACTATGGCTACAAAGTTTTTGTTCAAAAAAGTGTTGACCCGATTTAGCTATCCGAAAATATTAATGAATGATTGTGGAACACATTTCCTGAATGAAACCATCAACGCGCTCACCGAAGAGTTCTTAGTGTATCATCAGAAAAGTACAATGTACCAACCAAATGCCAATGGGACTGTAGCAGCATTCAACAAAATATTGGAGATTTCGCTGACCAAAGTGTGAAATGCGTAATGAAACGATTGGGATCTGTTCGTACCTGCCATGTTATGGGCTTACAGGACAACGTGGAAGAAACTAACAAGATAGACACCTTTCCAGTTAGTTTACGGTGTGGAAGTTATCATGCTGATGGAATATATCGTACCCAGTCTACGAATAACAACGCTCACAGGAATGGCGAATCGTGAAGCTCTGGAGGAATGGCTTGCGCAATTGAAATAACTTAAGGAAGAATGGTTTTTGGTTGGGTTTCATCAGCAGGTACAAAAGCAGTGTGAAAAACCCTAACACGATCACCATATCAAGTTGTGCAACTTCAAGGTAAATGAATTAGTGTTTCTGTATGACAGTAAGTTTGAAAAATTCCCAGGAAAATTCACTACATGGGACCATACGTGGTTAAGAAAGTCATAGACGGAGGTGCCATAGGGTTTTCCGCCCTATGTTTTGGATGTAGTGTTGGCCTACCCATGGTCCGTGGACCATGGGATTGTATAAATAGAGCGAGGCTCTAAGTTATAAAGAGCATAGATAGATGATGAAACGGTGGAGTCTAGAAGATAGTGAGCATAGAGAAAAGTTTTAAGTGTGTGTTTTGGGTTGTAGTAGTAGGAAGAGGCTCTGCAGCTGAGTGCGCAAAGGCCTAGTAGAGCTCGTAGCTGAGTGCGCGGACCCCTGCAGCTGAGTGCGCAGGGTACAATAGAGTCTTAATCAAAGAGAAAGAATAATAAAGGGAAGTTTCATTCCAAAACTTTTGTGACTATTCTTGTCTATTTCATGTTTAATTATATTGTTTTCTTTATCGCGCATCCTTATATGAATGCTAAACACTAGTAAATATAACTAGACACATACTGATAAGCTAAGTGATCGATTAATATCAGGTTAATAGTAAGGAATTGAGTAATAACATTGTTCAGCCCCCCAGTAAGCCTGTGCGAAGGCAGCATCTCAGGCTGCAAGGTGTACGTAAGTGCGCATAGCGACGTGTGCATGAGGACAAACCGTAGACCACATGAAAACATCAGACATCTCTAGGGTGCAGAAACCTTGTTCTAGCACCCTCTCATACTACTTCTGGTGAGACCTCAGTCCGCGCTTCATGGACTATTGCCAAAAGGTCCAGTAGTACCGGGATTTGTTTGGCTAAATCACCTTTGAACTTGGGTTAGGCCCTACAAGCCAACAAGAGCCCAACTTATTAGGATTATGAAGAGTCCTCTTTCATGACAATATTTATGAATGCTTTATTCTTACTCAAAGAATTACATATTACATAAAGGTGGGAAATAAATGAGATGCAACTAAATAGTTTCTATTTTAAAATGTGTGGAGGGAGTATAAAATCATTTTTAGTTTCGTTCAAATATTTTGGAGCACCCACTAAAGTGCTTCACATTCCTCCTAGTTAATTCCATTTCTATTATCCCAATGCTTCTAGAAGTCCTTATCCAAAGTGATCTCTTAACTATCTTGGAGGGAAATTGATTACTTTATTGGAACACACAGATTACAATTGATTATGAGAAATGGATGTGAAAGCTTCATATTCTTCAATATATTTCGCAAGTTAAAATCGTATTAAACGATTTCCTTTCTATTTAATTCATACATCAATCACTCGAGAATTTGCTAGGATTTTGAGACATTTTTCAATGTTTCTTTTTTAAGTTATGTTCTTAATTAAAGAAATTAAAGAAAAGGTCAAAATGATGCAATGGAAGGATTTTCTATTTTAGTTCCTAAGAATGCCTTGCTAATGTGAAGGGCTTGGTATTTTCCTGACTCAAGATTAGTCACATTTGACTTCCTAGCTTTTTCTTTTAATTTCATTTTTGTTGTGTTTATATTGTTGTCCTTGAAGTTGGTGATCTACTTTGTGTGTAATATGAAGTATTCACTACCAAGCATGCTCAAAGGTGATTTTGATGGATGAATAACTTTAAATGTCCCTACTTGACACTTTAATATTACATGATCATGCAAAGAAATTATTAATCAATATTAAAGGGAAGATGATTAGCGTGCAGTGTTTCTTGGCTTGTCATATAATTACTACATTTTGGCCCCCAATAATATATTTGAGGATAATTTTTGGTTCTTACTTGTCGAGCTTCCCTTTGGTTCAAAAAAACATCAAGGATAAATGTCCATTGGATTGGCATAGGACATCATCAAAGAGGAATTCACCAAAAGCAATAGAGGACATGGGAGCAATTGGTACGATGAGTGGAAAACCACTAGAGAAACACTGAGGTAACATAATTTCTTGTGTATTTAGATTCACTTGAAATTAACTAGTCACAAAAGTACCTTTTTTGTCCAAATATTTTCATGTATATAGAAATACTAAAAATGCAATTTTAGACTAACTAGTCAAACTAATAATTATCTAATAGTCATAATTTATAAATAAATAGTATACTATGATTAATATTATAGGATACAACTATAGGGTCTGACTGTGTGGGGCATTGTGACAATATGTGTACACTTCTTAGTGTATTATACAATCATCTCTCAGAGTGTGATATCCATCCAATGAAATGTACTCCCAGAGGCCATTGTAGGATTGAAATTTTTTCTTTCAGTGTACAAGTGGAAATATATCTTCTTAGGGCTTAGTGTTCTTCTTCCCTAAGGTTTTGACACTACTCACAACTCGCACCTGCATTCAAACAAATGAGGTAATTATCTTGGAAAGTTGAATCATTCTGTCTCCACAGTCCAATATGATGTTGGATCAATTCCATGATCCTAAAAACATAGGTCATAATAGCGAGGAAATTTTACTGTGGGAAAATTAATATCCAAATTTAAGGAACATGAGTCTTTTAGAACAAGAAATAAGGATATTTTTAACACTGATATTTTTTTTTTTTGCATTTGTTTTTTGAAGTTATCTATTGCCTCATATTTTAACATGTAACTTAATTAGTATGATTGTGCCTAAGGTTTTGTTGATGGTTGAATACTAAGTTCCTAAGGTGTTATTCTCTATGGTGACATTTTATTTTCTTTGTTTATATAAGTCATCTAGCTGCATAGTGGCCACTATCGAATGTTAAGGTATATGTCATATAAATATTTTATAGTCTACTTTATTTTATATTCAAGTATTCATCATATTTCATGTCTTATACTTTGCATTATATCTTCTTTCATTTTTAGGAGAGGAACTCAATATTGATGGTAAAAATTAGCAATTAAAGAAAGAGAAGAACAATAACATTCGAGTGAGAAATGAAAAAAGAGAGAGAGAATAGAAACAATATAGTGATACTGTTAGAGCCAATATCTTGCAAAAGGCACACTCATAGAGGCTAATGGTCAAGCCTGCAGAGTTGCTGAATTCACTTGCAATGCTTTGGAAACATAGTGATAATGTTTTGAAATGACAAAACAATATTTCATGTGTAAATTGTAGTCGAACCGATATTAAGTTGGAAACTCATATTGTAATACTTGATATTTTATATAATAAAATCTATATGGTTGAAATTATTTTTATTGTCACTTGATATTATTTAGTTTTGTAATAAACATATGTAACTTTGCATTATCATATTAGATAAACATGCACATTGTATGGCATTTTTTAAAAATTAGTCTCAAAATCATACTAATTAATTTATGTTAATTAATAGTGAACACGTAAAATCAATCTAAAACTACTAAATTAGTAGTTTATATTGATTAATGATGAACACGAATAAAATGAATATATGACTAAATTAGTCATTTATAATAATTATGATTGAAATTATATGAAATGAGTAGAAACTACTAAATCATCTGTTTATATAATGAATATGAAAATACCAAAAGAGATAAATGAATAATGGAAATGATAAATTTATGATTAAAATCATGCCAAATGTTTTCATATATACGACTATTAGTAGTTAATTCACAGTATCTTATAACATCACTAAAATTTAGTCATATTTATTTGGTCATTAATTGGTTTCAAATGATGACTGAAATTTGCATATATATGACTATTAGTAGCTAACTTACAGTATCTTATAAGACGACCAACATTTTGGTCATATTTCTTTGGTGATTAATTGGTTTTATCGAGGATTCATATAGTAATGTATTGTTTTTGTATATTTGGTTATTAATTGCAACAATTAATGACTAAACCAATGAAAAATTTATGACCAAATTTGTTACTAAATATACTACTAGATGGTAAAATTGAGGAAACCAATTAATGACTAAGCCTAAAATGACTAAAAGTTGGTCGCGTTATAAGATACTGTAAATTAGCTACTATTGGTCCAAATTGAAAAATGGTCATTTATATCCAAATTTTAGTTGTTTTTTAGTAACTAATTAATCATTTTGTAGTAGTGATGATATTTGATCAGGCATGTAAATGTATTAACTTATTTTTCATCACCCTTGAGATGGAGATAGACCCCACCTTGGCTTGCATCAATTGAGGACTGAGGTACACCTTTGGTAACTCTTGATAGACACATTTTTATGCCCTACCACGTTAAATACTCAGAAATGGAGAGATGCATCATTCTATGATAAAGAGTAGAGAGGGATGAAATTGTTATCATCACCTTCTTCCTTCATCAAGGCAGAAATGATGGGTAAAAATCTAGAATGCATCATTTCCAAAGTCTTCAACTCAATGGGGCATATGATGACTTAACAATAGTCCAACCATTAATGTTTAAGGCTAACATCTCTTAGCCCTAGGTTTTCAAATTCATCCTCATTTAGTGATGAGAAACATATATAATGAGACCCTTCTAGGGGAGAGAGGGGGAGATAAAAATTGGGTAGTACCCGCATGTTGGAAAACTATCTTAGGAATACTTCTTTGCATTATTATGGTGAACCTAATCATACAAAGTAGACAAGGAGGAGAAGGACCCAACTAACTCTGAAGGAGATGCTCGCATTCAAAGTATAATCACTAGTAGAAAAATAAAAATTGGTTACCAAAAAGATCACTATAAATCACATATAAATGACTATGTTTGGTCACATGACTATTAGTTCCTAATTTACAATATCTTATCTCTATGACCAATTAGTCATAATTAACTTAGTCATCGATTGACTATCTCAATTTTACCATTTAATAGTATATTTGTTTGTGAATTTGGTCATTGAATTAGTCATTAATTGCCACATTTAATGACCAAATATACTACTACATGATCACCTGAGGAAAAAAATTAATAACTAAAAGATATATGACTAAATTGTTATCTGCAAGATAAGATATTGTAATTAGTCACTAATAGTCATTTATATGCTAATTTTAGTCATCTTTTGAAACTAATGAATGTCTAAAAAAATATGACCAAAATGTTGGTCGCAAGATAAGATACTATAAATTAGCCATTAATATTCCTTTATATACACATTTTAATCATTCTTCATAGTCACAAACTTGTCATTTCCATAGTAATTTATCTATTTTTTATAGTTACATATTCATTATATAAATTACTAATTTAATAAAGTATATTCATTTTAGTTACCTTCATTAATAATAATTATAAATGACCAATTTAGTAATTGTATATTAATTTTATTTTTGTTCATTATTAATCAACATAAATGAATTAGTATAAATTTGTGACTATATAAAAAAAAATATCATACAATATTCATGCTCGTCTAATATGAAAACACTTGCAAATGATGCAAAGTCTCATAATCTGATTACAACGTTAAAAATTATCATGTACACTCATAAATAATTTCAACCAAAAATTTTATTATATTAAATGTCAAGTATTACAATATGAGTTTCGAACTAAATATTTACTAGGCTACAATTTACACATGAAAATATGTCTTAATCAATTTAAAACATTCCCATTATGTTTCCAATGCATTGCACATATGTCTTTCCAACTTTGAAATCATTCTATGGTTTTCCTTTAAACACTATGTAACTGATAGCATTCACAATTTGAGAGTGTTGAGAACTAGAAGCTCCATTCTTTGGATAGTCCATCACTGAAATAATAGTTTGAGCCCTTAGATATGAAACCAATAGATATTCATTTAACTATTAATAATGTGTTCTCATATGTTTTTTTAACTAAAATATATACAAAACCCTAATAATTATTTGCAATATAATGAGACTATAGAACATCCTTTCGAACACATGGAAAAGTTCACAACAACACTGAATACAAAAAATTACATATACCTACATAGGTTATCAAGGTTGGATCATTATATTGTTTTTTATCCATCTTGATGCATTTATAGTGGAAAAAGTGGAGGAATCATCTCATGGTACCGTTTTTACCGGCAAGACCTAGTTTGGCGAGACAAGGTCTGAAGCCTTCATAGAGTTGTTTGAGGCATCAAATGAATTTTTTTGGGGGTAAAACTTTCCTAATTTAGCCTGCACCTTTTCATGTTGTTTTACACACATGAATATTTCCAATGACACTATAAACATGTCAATCATATTCCATATGGAAAATTTATGCCACTCAAAAGTTGACCTTCATGTTTTCACACCTATAGTTCGGGACGATGTCGCCCCAGCCCCCATTATTCATAGAAATGGCGCTAGAAAGATGTTTTTGATGTAAAGGATTCTATAATATTCTATATTGTAACTCTAGTTAAGAGTTGATGTAGTCAAACTTAACCACTAGTAGGCTATCAAGTTATGTTATAAGTGGGCCACTAGGAGGAAGAGGCATTCTATTCTTTCGAAAGAATTTTAATCCATAGTTAAGAAATATAGCCGCGAGAGATAGGAGGTAGAGCACATAGACAATATTTGGGATTTTAGTATCCCATGGGCCATAGGCATTACCTCTTTGTACCTGCAACCTTATTTTTGATACAGAGAAAGAGAGTGAAACAACCTCATCTTCTAGCTAGGTTTTCTCCTGAAAAGGTTTCCCAAAGAATATATTGTGTATTATGTGTGCGTGAGAGATTACTTTTTCATTCTCTATTTTCCTGCATAATTTTCATTCTCATGCATGCACTAATTACAATTAAAGCTATAGATCTAGACGTTTAAATAAACTCTAATAGTGTAAAAAAATCATAAATTTAATATATTATTATTAGATTTGTTTTGACGAACTATCCAATGGAATATCCATGGAAGTTCATAGATCAATAGGTCATGATCCATAAGGCCTTTTGGCATAGATATATTTTATTCATGTAAGAATAAAATGATTCCTTTAATAATTAATGCAATGAAACATATACAATCCATTTACACAAAAAACAAGGTTTCTCAAAGAAACTACCATGAGAAAAAATTTCCTATCAATTAAGGAACTAAATTTTGAAACAAAAATTGTGCCACAAGGACACATCATGTGAAAATAAAATATCCATTAGGCAAGTACCATCTATTATAGAAATCATATAATAGAAAGCCTAGTTGGTTTGCACAAACATCGAAAAATTCCAAGCGATAATTAGTGTCATAATAGAAACTTCTAGGGGGAATTTTCATATTTGGGACTTGGCAACAAGAGGAAAAAATAATGCCAATATATTCTACGAATCTAACATAAAGAAGTGGATTAATTTCCTACAATATAATCAATCCACCAGTTTGCAATAACATTAAGCACAATGGCTAAAAATATTCACAATACATGTTCCTAATGGGCGGGTTGTTGTTCATAGCATGAATTATTATGAGTATACTACATAAAGTTTAATGATAAATATAATCATGTCCCTTGTCAATAATTTAATGTTCATATAGCACACAATATTTTAATCAAACAACTAAGTTTCTAAAATAATAAAAAGAGTCTTAAATTGGCCCTATTGTGGCTCTTGTTGAGATTGCACATAATTTTTTGTTGGTTATGCATAATATTGTACTTATGGTCATTGAAAATGTTGTCCAACCAAATAATTGATTAAATAATTAGACATTATTCCATAAAATAGGGAAAATTATCTGAATATTTCAATGATATTAACTGTTGAAGAAGAAAATTTGTCATATGTAGTATAATATAAAACATTGGGTACAAAAAATGGAAAGTACAATTTCAAATACTAGTAAGCCTATTACACAAGTCCAAAATCTAGAAAGAAGTTCATTTTCCAACATGTAATTGGAGTGTAGATTCTTCTTGTTTCATTTGATGATGAAATGGTTGTGTTTGTCAGTATTATTGTTGTTAATAGAAATAATTGCAATCCACCTACCTGAATATGTTATGTACACGTTGTTGATACTAATGTTGATAATATGCATGTACATATGCACAATTATATAAGGATTAGTTACACAATCACCCATGTTAATCCAAGAATGAGTAGAAAATTTAAATGTAACCTAATGTAGAAAATTTTTAGTAGAAAAAAAATTTAAATAATAGTAAAGTTTAAATGATACAAGAACTTCTATGAGTTCCTCAAAGTAAAGATGGATAGCCATGTAAAGATTTCCTTTTTTGTAGACAACTTTAGAGGTTCCAAATTCTTTTGAGAGTTTCCAGTTTTCTTTCTTTAATGAGACCTAGAAGGTGTTTCCAATATATATTTTCATATTAGAAATACATTTTTTTCTTATGGGGAAAAGATGAAATGGGAAATCAAAGAAGATGAAAAGGTTCTTTCCCTCCTCTAACTTGATAGAGATTTGGAGAGATGAAAAAAATAGTGGAAAGAAAAAAAGTTTACACTCTAAAAAATTATTAGCTTTAGCATTTAAAGTAAATATCAATATTTTGAGATATGGTGTGATGTTTTTGATGTGCAAGATGTTATGCCCTTATACTGATAGGTGTCATATATCATGATTGACCTCATGAACTATGTAATATGTTCATACCTTTACTTTTTCTAAAGGTTTTCCATATTTGTAAAAAAATAAAAAAATAAAAATAAAAATGTAAAGAGGGTATACCCTAAAAGAAACATAAAAAGGGTAAAGAGAATAAAACATGGTTAGAAAATGAAAAGAAAATGAACCCCAACAAAAAAGAAAAGACCAGGAAAGTGTGCAAGTCTTAATTCCACTACTTTTTTACTTTTTTATAATAAAAAATTGTGTGCAATTCGTCACCTATGCCAGACTTCATGAATATTCAAACAATTTAAGCTTGGCTAGTTCATTTTTCAATTTCATGTTGTAGAAATAGAGAATAAAGATCTGACCAAACAGTGTAATCTTGGTAGATAAGTAGATATGTATAGTGAAAAAGAAGTTCAATAGTTTAATATGAGCCCTTGGATGTAATATGTATAGACTTAGATAGGCATTACCATGTAAAAGAAGAGAAACGTTTGATAAGGGTTTGCCTGTCTAAGTGCACCCTAATAAAGAAGTAAAAATTCTAGGTTAAGTAGGTAGGGTAGGTAGATGATGGTTGCAGAATAACATATGTTGAATGATGAGTTCAAATGTGTAAATCTTTTACTTTCATCACAAAGAAATGACATATAGCACATGAATGATATACCAACCAATAAAAGTAAAAATAATTAACTCCCCTACTCATTTCCCCTAATTTTTCACTAATTGCCCCTAAGTTCCAATAATTTATAAAGCCTAAGTACTTAAGCCCATTCATCAATAATCATATCCCTTCTTAAATCATTCATTCCCTTGAAATGTATTTCCTAAGTAAAATCCTATTTTACTTAGGGAAATGGAAATATTTTACATAAAGACCCTTATTATTCACTTAGCCTAAGTTTCAATGTACACGTGAAAATGTTATACACTTAGCACTATTTCCATTCAATGTCATATTAACTATTAACTTATTAATATATATTTCCCCTATAAAATTTACCTATTCCCGTATTACATTAGCTATGTAAAAACCCCAAAATATTATATATCCCGCCCCTTTGGTTAGATATAACCATAATACATTTGTAAATAGGGATTAATTAGTTAAACAGTAACTAATTAACAGCCCTAACCCCCCGCCACATTAAAAACGGATTAATTAACCCTCACGGTTAATTAACAGCCTTCCTGACCAATCCTGACACCCCCGATATGATTAAAAACTTTTAATTATATGAGGCTTGCCCTCATTAAACTCCCATCACTTCGCATCCTCGATAGTCGTCTGATCAAGTCCCCGAGATCCGACGGCTGTTATGCATATTGTACGACCGTTTGTGACCACACGTTAGCGTGCGATCGCAAAGCGGTTTTGTGTACATTACCTCTACCACGCGTCATTCTTTATGTGGAATCGTTGGCTCGGTGCCAAACAACGCCCACTCTCCATAAGTGGTGTGATATAAACCACCTACTATCCCCAAGCTAAACGACAAAGCATCATGCCGTTTGCTCATCGACATCACCCGTCCAAATCCCGAAACCCGCTAATCCTTGACTTTGTATATAAAACAAAACAAATTATTTTCATTGTTTTATTATGTGAACCTGTACACCCATGCAAACAAAATGATGAGGTCAACCTACCCATGTTCCCAGCCGCCAACCTGCTTCAAAATTTGTAGTCGACACAACCTAGAGCCATCCAATCATACCCAGTACTTTCATTCCATCGCCCACCCCAAAGAATTGGTATTTACCAATTTCCCGAAAAGAAAACCCTGCAAATACTTGTTTTCCACTACAAATTAATTGAAGAGGCCAAAATTCACCATAATGTTATTACTTTTGTAATTAAAGTCCTCAGACCCTCTGTTTTACCAATTTTACAAAGAAAACCTCAGTTTCCTTTCTAAATCCACAAGAACCAAAATGGAAACCTTGGTAGCTCTGTACGTTGCACCCATTACCACCCCTCATCATGATTTAGACTATCTGCCTCTCGCAAATAAGGATTTCCAAATAAAAGACCTAGTCACTGATAAAGGCCGCCTCAAAGTCTTCTGCCAATGTTGAGATAACCACTTGAATGGCTATGATGCCATCAGACTGTGGGATTTCAACCTCCCATTGTACTTTCTATCCTCTGTGCATGTTTTCCCAGACATAATCCATTAGTGCCATGCAAATTATGACCCCAACCGTAGAACAGTCATGTCTCCCAACCAAATAGTCCTGTTCACAATAACTACTGAATCAATCAACGAGATGTTGCAATTTCACCCTAGTCAAGCCCTCATCCCCATTTCCATTGGACATTTACTTGATAAATCAACCAAAATGTCCCAATCTAAACTCAATCACCTCTGCCAGACTCTTATACTAAAAGAATATCACACTACAAATCCCCCTCCTTATGGGTCAGTTTTCTTCACAGATATGGGTAAAATCATAGTTGATATGACATCTGCAGTCATGGGATTCAACATTAGTGAGTATGTAGATGAGTTGATGCTAGTGTTGATGTCTATCTCTACCCCTGGTCAGCCCCCATCTATCAAGTACGATTATGCTTCATTTATTGCTGAGAAAATTCATGACCAATTCATGGGACTGGAGAATGAAAGGGTTTTCAAGTATTCCACTTTCATATATCACCTCATCCTCTACCATCAATCAGACAAATTTCCATTTTCTGTCAAGAAACTTGATACTAAAGGTAATCCAAGGTTTGTGATCTTTTGGACTTCCATCTTCCATAGATGTTCTTCTTGCCCTTATTCATATACTGAGTTCATTGATCAGTTTGTCCACCCAGCGACTACCTTGCTGACAGGGATTTCCCCTCCTAGGATTAGTGATAATATCAAAAGGATCCTTCAGCTCTCCAAACAATACAGAGTGGGTGACTGGTATTTATACCAGAATCACATAGAGATCGGGGTATATGGGTGTGAGATTTCCCCATTCAAGCTACCTATATATGTTCCAATGAGACTATTTGCATTGGAGTATTATAGATAGATAATAAAATCAGATTTGATTCATTTTACTAAGGCTAAGAAGAAATCACAACTGAGGATCAAGGATCACTTACGCCCTTTTGTCTGCAACACTAGGGAAGCATGGAAAGCAGCAGAGCAAATTCTAGAATACCATCTAAAATTAAACAAGAGTTTTAGTTGGACTCCATATGACCCCCACAGTTTCATTTGTGATAGAAGGATGAAAAATAGATGATCACCATACTTGCATCATAGAATTCCAGAGATTAAACAATTTACTAACATGGATGAATGGAGGGAAGGGGCCCTAGTAGAAACAGATACTGAGCAGGTCAAAATAGAAAATGTAATGAAGGATCTTGAAAAGACACTTGACCTGCATTCTTTTGGACAGGTGCAATTTGAGACTTCTCAAAAGCCAACATCAGGGACTCGTGCCTCAACAGCGGATACCTCACAAAGGTACTCACAAGAGACTAGTGCATCACTTGCAGATACATCACAGGGAAGAGAAAAAGAGACTAGCACTAAAGTAATAGAATAATCAACCATGTCTAAACAACCTAGAACTTCTCAAGAACAGGCTCAAACACAAGCCCACCCAACTCAAGACAACATTGGAGATCCCAAAATTTTATAGACTCCTTTGAACGAGGAAAGAAACAGAAAAAGAGACAAGGAAGTAGCTACCCCTACTAGTGGCCCATTAGACCAGCCTAGTGCTAAGAGGCACAGGTTAAATCCTCATTCAAAAGAGGAATTTTTTGAATAAACTACAAAGATTCAAAGAAAAGAAGGTACAGATAGCCAACACACTTTCCTAGTAGGTAGGACACCTTCTAGCTCATAGAGACAGGAACTGGAAAGGCAACAAAGTGCTGAAGTGTCATTCTTCAGGCCTCTAGGAAATGAGAACCTAGACATTAAAAAGAGATTCAAAGAAATAAAGGCTAAAAATGAACCATTAAGGGCCCAAGTCTACGATCAGTATTTGAAAATGGCCCCCACAAATCAAACTAGGTTGATGTCAGCCTATGATATCGAAGAAGGTAAGATGCAGATGAGCTTCTTCAAGCCTAAAGTACAAAAGCCTCAATCAATAGAAGACTACCTCAAAATTTATTTTGAGGTTATGGCCAAGGACATGCATCCCCTAGATCAGATTGAGTTACATATATAGATAGGGGAGATGGTGTATTCTATATTAACTAGCAAGACTATGATGGCCCAAAGATTAGAAAATTGTTTGAATAATACAACTGCTCAATTACAGCTGGAAAGAGCCTCCTCACAGGCTAAAGATAATAGGATTAAATCATTGGAGGAGTTGGTTAATGAATTGGGCCATAACCCAAAAGATGTGAAAGTTGCAGAGGCCTTGATTAAGAAGAAAGATGAAGACATATCTGCCTTAAGAAAGCAGTTAAAGTTTCCTCCATCAAGGCATCCATAAATTGCTGAATTCATCCTAAAGAAGTCTAAAGAAGAGCTTATGGACTTAGTCCTCAAGTTAAATGAGCAGTTGAAAGAGAGTGAAAAAGAATTAGAAAATTCATTGAAAAGTAGGCAAAGTGAGTCAACCTCTCAGCCTCAAAATGTGATACCAGTGGCCTTAACCACAATCCCTTCAACACGTGCAACAACACCCAATGTCCCTTTGGTCATAGCTGAAGCAATTACAACTACAAATATAGTAACAACACCAGCAGGAACTTCAGGCTTGAGTACAAAGGAATTAATAAAATCAATGGAAGAGATGAAGCTCCAAGTCTCTGGATTGTAGAAGGTAAAAGAAAATTTTGTTACCTTAGAGCAAACATATGATGTTTCCAAGATCAATTTTGCTGAAGAGGTAAGAAAGAATAAAGGCTTGGCATAGCAAGTAAAAACATTAGAAAAAGATTTCACTCTTGTAAAGCCCCTAACAGACATTAGGAATATTCTTTGGACCAACATCACACATTCAATAAATGATTCTTGGTCATCCATACAAATAATTTTTTAACAGATTGATCTGGTGAAAGTGGCTCTTGAAGAAATTCAGACAACCAAGGAAGAATTAGGAAGGAAGCCTGAGGAAGCCATCAGGCTAATAAATTTTTTAAATAGCAAAAATAAGTACCATCTAGAAGAGCTGGGTATTGAGGATAGAACTGGGAATATTCTAGAAGTCAAGAAGGTATTGACCAAAAGGTCCCTGATGCAGAATTTAGAAACAAAATGCTAGAACATGCAAAAAGAAATTAATGATTTGATGGAGAAATTTGACATTTTACAGAGCAAAGGGCTTCCCAGTCCTTTAGTAATTAATGATAAATTGATGAGACATGAAGACTATGTGGAAAAGTTGGCTAAATATGAATATAACCAGGCCAGTTCATTAGTTAGTGCATCTGTACCAAAGGCACTACCTACAGGTAGAGTTATTTATGACAGTCTAGAGAACATTTTCTATGTCAAACATGAGATAAAACATTTGTTTTCAGTTCAGCCTAACTTTGTCAAATACACTAAAGTTGATGAAATTTTCCGAAAACTTCAAAGGACCAGAATACCAAAAGAAGATTGGTGGACGAACATGACAAAAATTTTGTAATTTTCCTTGGAAAAAAAGTAAATTTTCAATATTTACCATAGTCAATGTTGGTAAAGGAAGGTGAATAAGGATAGAAAAGTAAAGAGTATCAAAACGGGTTAAAGAGTATGAGTAAGAAGATAAAAGTAGAACAACCATCACAACTTTACGAGGAAGACAGTAAGATGCTCCATCATAGGGCCTGCCTCTAGCTCATTCATGAAAATAGGGACAGCAAGCCATCAATTCACCTTTATCTTCTATATTCGAGACCATCTGTCTCTACCTTCATGTAACATATAGTTAGGCTTTCTAGATTATATCTCTCTTTGTTAAGAGATATTTTATTGTAAATTTTTGTATAAATACTCCCTCATTCAGAGTATTGAGGGTGGATTCTTAGACATTTATGTAAGACTGACTATTTTGAAAAAAAAAAGTTCTTGGACAATTTTTGTATGGCTGGCTAGATGAAGAAATAATACAAAGGAATTTTCACAAGATTCATGTGTCAAACATTGGACAAATAAGTATTCTATATCTCATGTGTTATTGCTTTCATGTTTAATATTTTAACTGTGTTTCATATCTGAATATTAAAACAGAAAAGTATAATTCAGAAAGTTCTTAAATGCAATCTGTCTTCAAAATCATTTTTTATTCTAAATGTTTTCTTCTAAACTATCATAGGCAAGGAATT
Source organism: Pinus taeda (assembly GCA_000404065.3). Lineage (NCBI taxonomy): Eukaryota > Viridiplantae > Streptophyta > Pinopsida > Pinales > Pinaceae > Pinus > Pinus taeda. Next base: position 16,979 of record APFE030943142.1, on the reverse strand, counting down.
CTTAACTGCTCCTACTTCTTAGTTTATCATTTTGGTCATTTAATAAGAAATTCTTAATTTCTTTTTATTAGTGATCACTCAATTTCCCTCCTCTTAAAACATGTTGAAGGATTCTTAATTTCCCTTCTTCCCTTTTAAGTCCAGCCCACCCTTTCAAGTTACCATTTGTTACCTGTTTAGCTATTTTTCCCTATGAAGCCATCCTCTGTTGAAAAGCCAAATCCAGTTAAGCCATCTCCAGTTGGCTCCATAGCCCAATGGCCTGAAATACTCAGTTCTATCCCTTTGATCCTGAATTTCACCACCAAACACAATCAAAAAACCCTCAAGCCTTAATAACTAGCCTAATATCTCACAAAACAAAGCTAAATCATAAAGAGAGAGCTCTCTCTGAGTACAAATTGGCTATATTTTGTACTTAAAATATTGGTTTGTGGTTACCTCGGATCCCTTTCCTTCTTCTTACAACTTCTAGGAAAATCTGAGTGATAACACAAGATACATCTCACAAGTCATTCATTTGAAGTAAAATGGCGATATTGTTCTTCTGCCAACGAAAATATACCTACTCTAGTGTAATGCATTTGTGTGTGTGAGTGTGTCCAAGGTCTCCTTAACTTGGTTTTAAGTGTTTCTAATATTTTAGCGAATGATGCATGGAGTACATCCTACCTGACCATAAATTTTTTTCCCAAAGTGAAAATGTCATCAAAAGTATAACGATCAACCAAGAAATCAGAAAATTAATGTATTTCCTATGTAACTGGCATATCCTATGTGTAATGACATACCTATTTTCCATAGGATACAAACAATATTAAAAGGCCATAAGGTGTAAAAGGTGAAATTAACTCATTCCTACACTAGTCCATAAAGATACCAATTCAACAAAAGACATACGACTAATTACACCACTATCTTTTGATAAAGCACTTGCAAAGTGAACATGATTCCTTTTCATGCATTTGACACCATCCTCCTTTAAATCAACTTCGCATTTTTCAAATAAGTTTCATGTAGACACACTACATTTATTAAAAAAATGATATTTTAGAAATACAGTAACACAATTAAAATCGAAGCCTACATAAATCAATAACTTTTCATTAAGCTTCATCTTTTCATGGATATAACCATGACATTCACCTTGTTAGGAGAAACAAAAAGAGAAGTATATTATAAAATTTATAACTCAGAAATAATTTAGCTAAAAGGACATATTTTAACAACCCTTATGAGGATATCAACTACCCATCAAAAGATGGACTAATCAATAGATATTTGAAAGAAATTTCTCAAACTTCAAATAGATAATTACTACAATAGAAAGTGGATAGAGAAAAATTGAACACAATGTGAATGTAATACCCTTGCCTATTTGTGATGTGAATATATGAACGTTTTATTAAGCTGGTGAGATAGACGTCTATTGTGGGCCTACGTGCCCATATATATAATTTCTCATAGTTAAAATAGAAAATTACTACAATAGAATGTGGATAGAAACAAATTCAACATTACATGATTGTAATACCCCGCACCTATTTATGATGTAAATATATCTACTTGTTATTAGAGTGGTTCGTCAGGTGTATATTGTGGGTTTATGTTCCCAAATATATATATATAGTGGGGCCAGCATGCCTGGGCATATATGCCAATGTTGGTTAAGTGGATGGAGGGTCGGGATTGTATTACAATGTAATATGTAAACATTTTAATAATATAAAAATGCTGCATGCATATCCCACTCCAGAGTAAAGAGTATTGGGATGTACAACTCCACTGTGATAGGAAATGATGTTGGTGACAAATGTTGGCATTGAGGGAACCTAGGGCCCATGTGGCTTTAGGAGTGTCACATGTAAGAAAGATCCATGTAGTGGTGAAAAGAATATATATAGTGTTTCCACTAACATGGGTATTACTCATTATCAATATGATGACTTTGATGGTTATGTACCTCCTATCTAGTCGTAACACACCATTTTGGCACAGGTTTGGGGGAAGTAGCTAAGATGCTCCTAGTTTACCATAAGTTTGGGCACAAGTTCAGGGGAATGAGAACTATATTAATTTGATGGCCATAGGCTGCTTGGAGCCCTATAGTGGCATGGGTGTGGTTTAGCACCTTCATAGTTAGCCTGGAGGGTTCCTAGAGCCCTAGAGAGAATGAATATTGAATTGGTACACTGAAGATATATGTTTTTTTATTTTCAGTTACTATTTTACATGGGTATTGCATCCCTGACATAGCAGTGACCCGTGGTTGAAATTGACGAACCACATGGCCTATTGTAGGTCAGAACGTAAGTATTAGTTCTCATGTGTTGTGTTAATTTATTCATATGTGTGGTGTTGTGCTCAAAACCCTTATTTCAGGGTTTTGAACATATGCATGCATTTATGAATATGGATATATATGCATGTTTCTATGGATTTATATGCTTCCACTAATGATTGGTTAAATTCCTTGAAATGTTCATTATAGTGAATATATCAATTTATGTGAGATGTATAGATTTTTTGTGCCATCTTTTAAGAGCACGTAATATGCTATTTATTTGTCAGTTTTATTATAAACTTAACTATGCAAGTTATAAATATGTGTTTCTTTATAGTTAATTATTATTGATAAATTTGATGTTAAAGTTGAACTTAGATAACCGAATTATAGGAAAGCTCTGGTAAAGAGCTAGGGAGTAATGATGATAATTCTAGACTATGAACTTCCAAAGGTTTACTGATGGAATTATCAATGAATTTAATAAATAAATTTTGGTTTTGACCGCGTAGTGTTTGTCGGCTAGTGGAAGGGCACATTACAAAGTGGCATTAGAGCCCAATTTACAACACTGGGTCTGAATTGGGAAAAATTTAGAGTAGGTTAAGGAAAATACTCACATATTATAGGTTATAATATAATTGTTTGATAGAAGGATTGTCTACAAAATTCTTGAAAAAAGTCATAGTGGTAGTGTGATTAAAATTACTAAGAAAACAAGCTTCAAGAGTAGGAAAGGCTCAAAGGAATCAAATTCGATGAATTGCATGGAATAATGGATGAAAATGGTTAATTATCACCTCAAAGGGTGAAAATTATCCACAGGGGTAACATTGAAAGGATTGTTTCCAATTGTTTAACAAATATCTAAAAGGAACCTGGAGAATTGGGTCAATTATGTTTTTACTCAATAAAATTTAAATATTGAGAATCAAATATATGATTTTAATTTGAAAGAAATTCCATTAATATGACGACATTTATGAATTTTCTTAATGAATTAAGACTAATTACAGATAATATGTAACAAATTGATTGATAAAATTCCAAGTTGGGGTAATATCCTTGGACATCCCTTAAGCAAACCTAGCAGGTTCATGATTACATAATTAGAAAAATATTTCATTTTGGAAGTTTATATTGAGAATACTTTTATTCTTGGGTATATTATGGAATATGAATTCAATTTCTTTGATAAATGAGGGACTAAAATATTTCTTGGAGGAACGTTAGGACTTTGGTTCAACTTCCAACGAGTTAGCCAAATACCATAGTCGCAAAACTATATTCTTAATGAAGGTGGTTGGAGTACCCATTCTATAGTTTTATTTTGATGGAAACCTTTATGCCATTATTGTTTTTGTTGAATTTTCTTTTGTATTGAATTGGTACTTGTAATATCCCTACTCAACATTTATAAAATATTATTTTACTATATGTTTAAAATAAAGAATTTGTTTGGGTTTTCAAATGGTTTACCTTACGATTTTGAACTTACCTTATGCAACGCTATCAACCTTCTAGTGCATGGTAATATAAAAAACATTTTTGGTTATCTATATGCCATTCTCAAACAATAAGTGGACATGAGATCAAATTACAATGAATTCTTTCTTTCTACATACATTGTACAACTCTATTTTCACTACCATTTATCTCTTGTAGTTCCTATAATGATTGGAACCCCGCCTCAGAAGGTACTATTAGAGATCAATATATGAAGTGAGCTCTCATGATTTTAATGAAAGTCTTATAGAGGATGCTCTGTGGGTACCCTACCTTCTATTATTAGTTCCTTTGTATCTACATCCTGCATAAAGATACCCCACACTTCACTCTTATTCAACCCTTCAATAAAAAATAATATAGACCTAGGTGTTTCCCAAATTTTATTTATCACTTGAGCGGGCAAGGGGAGTTATGGCTATGCCTTGAGTCAAACAAATATTTTTGCATGGATTTCCTATGGTTTCCATATGATATTGATGAATTTTCTCAGTGATGGAATTTGTAAAAATAAAGGGGAAGGAATTTGAAAGGGGAATGATCATGTTTTGTGGAAATTTTGAACAGTGGGGCATTGCTTGCTACATGTTCAAGAATCAGAAGCTTTAGTGGTTCATTACATGGTTGCAATATTCACAATTACAGCAGGACATTAAGAATCTAGTTGCATCTAAATGGTAGAGAGAGGTAATATCTCTACCAATTATCTTGAAATAAGATAGATATATGTTTATTTTTCTAGTTCTTCAAAAAGAATATGTGTTAATTTTTCACATAGAAAAAAGCTAGTTTTCTTGGAAAACAGACATGTGGTCACATACATGAAAGAATTGATATTATTCATTTGATTTATTGAAAGAGAAACATGTGTTTGAATACATCAAAGAATAGTTGTTATGCATTTTATTTCTTCAAAATGAAACTTGTGTTTGCATGCATGAAGAAATAGCTACTATGCTTTTGAATTCTTGGAAAAGAAAATGTGTTTTTGCATGCATGGAAAGAATGACTATTGTGTTAGACTTCTTGAAAATAATATTTGATAATGTTTTATTTGGAGTTATGTAGGAACACAACCAAATATAGATATATACATAAACAAGTAGATGTAGTAGAAATAAATCTTCATTTCATTAATATCAAAGAACTGAAATATTCTTACAAGCATAATGGAAATAAACTAGCTTGGGCGATGGTAGCTTACTCTAAAAAGGGATATGGCAGCTACATGCCTCTGAAGTATGTTAAAGTGGGGCTAAACCGCCCTTTTGTTATTTAACAACAAATATAAACCCTAAACTACCAAAACACTAACCTCAGTAGATAGAACACCAAGTGTTTGTGGGCCCTATTGGGGTTAGTTGGGCAGACAACATGCTTCAGGCCCTCCTTCTAGCGCCAAATATGTTGAAGCCCCAAAAATTGGGTTGAAAATAAGGGGGATACTCAACCGGTCCGGACCTTGGTTAACAGCTCCTTATCCGTTTGGTATAGTGAGTTTGACTGTGGATAATGGGACCAGTTTCCCAATCTAAGGGTGTGTGTGTGCAGAGTTGGATGTTGCTGATCTAAAGTTCGTATCTGAGCTACTTTAATCTAATTCTATGCTATTGTAATCTAATGAAAACAGCACATCTAATCTATGCTAACCCGGGATGTAATTCTTCTATTATGCGATCTAAAGAGATTTCAAATAATAGCTGGTAATAAAGATCATTCAACAATTATAAGAATATAAATTAGTTAAGATAAACCACTTTGCATAAAAAGTTAGGCAAAATAGTAGTGAACAACATATCACATAATAAGTTATTCACACATTAAACATAAATAAATGGCTCCACCGTACAAAAGTGCCAAATGGTAACACAATCATTCATGTAATAACATATAAACAACTAAAAACTATATATTGCTTTAAGAATATAAGCAGAAATGATCAAGAGATAAAAGTACCATTTATGACTGGTCCTACTCATAAGCTTCAAGCAACAATGATTTATCTTTCCTTGTTCTAATATCTACTAAGAGTACAAAAGTGCAACATCAGTAGCAGATATCAAATGCAAACATCAATAAATCTTGATCCTTCTGTTCATCAAAACCTCCTCTGAGGGTGCAAAAGTGCATGTTCTGAGGATAAGTTTTTGACAAATTTCTGGACCCTTCTCTAAATGCATGAGAAGGGTTTAAATACTAATAACTAAAGCTGATAATAAGTTATTTACAAAAAATCAGGATGCGGTTTTCAAATGACCGCCCTTTTTCTAATCTAATTTTTTAAGCAAAAAATAAGAGTCTAAATTAAGCTATTTCTGTATCTAGTCATTAAAGCTGCATGTGTTCAACATTTGTTTGAGGAGAGTTGGTTGGCTAACTTCTGCTTTGAGCTGTGCTAAGAAAACGGAATCAAAGAGCACTGGCATCACCTTTTTAGTCGTATTTGTGATACATTTCACGGTCATCCACTGACTATGCGTTTTAACCAAATATGTCCTAGTAGCATTCCCAATTTAATCCCTTTAGTACTTGGATTTCCTCTTCCTTTTCTCATGCTTTCTGCTTCCAATCCTCCTCTAATTTTGATTTTTTTGGAAAATTCCCCGGAACAGTTTCTGCAATTAGATTAGCTTTGTGCAAATTCTCATTTATACAGTCAATGAAAATGCTTGTTATTGTAGCTGCTGCACATGCCGCCTTTTCTACTTCTTTGATTTGATCATCCCACTTACTAAAGACCAACTCTTCATGATTCTGATTTATCCTGGGTGTGCCTTCATCAAATAAATTCTTTTTGCCAAAGAATACCTTCACCTTGACCATAGTTGTGAAATTCTGAGCAATTTCATTTAGGTCAAATGGTCTTGACGGGATTTTAAACAACTAGAGACATGTAATATTCTGTATCTCTACGAATTCATGACCTACATCGAATAGTGAAAAGGCCCCACAAGCCATAGGAAACTGTGGCCATATGGCCTTCTTCTTGTCCTTTAAATCTTTTGTTAGGCCGCCTTCTGAACAGGTTTGATAAGAAATCTCTCGAGCCAGAAGTTTATCGAGGATGTGTAAAGGTAGAACATGAGGGGGGGCAGTGCTTCCAAAAACTCTAATATAAGTGAAAAAATCCTCCCTGAACCATCTTGCGATGGGGATGATATCTATATGTGCTTCGGGTGAGCACCTTGGGGGATCTTTATCATATATCATTCTATACAAGGGTAGGATAAGACCGTGACAAATTTGGTAAAAATGTGGAACGAACTGGGAGTCCCATAATATCTTATGATAGACATGAATGGGTAATGGGTCCTGATTCGTCCATTTCCAACCTAAAACAAGAAATTTAGACACATAACAGATATAGTCCATAACATATGCGGATAGGAAAAATGAGGGATAGATCATTTGAGACATGGATCTTTTAGACCGGTAATTGAGAATAGTCATGACCAGATTATCAGAAAAGACCTTGGCCCAATCTATAATTATGGCATTTGTAGCAGCATCTATTAATGGTAACCATTCAGATGAAAACTTATTGATATATGGCTTCCCAAACAATCTACAAAGCATGGCTGCAACAAAATAATATGGGGAGGTGAGGGAACTAGTGTTGTACATACCGCTCTTGTCCTTCTTGAGAGGTTCATCTTTTCTAGACCAATCCTTGGTGGTCTCCGATAGGTCCTGGTTTTCTACCACGAATTTCTCAATGAATTGTGTGTTGTAAGTTGCCTGTGGCTTAGGAAGATGGTACATGCGTTTTAAATCTTGTACAGCGAACGATCCGATGAGCCCTGGTCCTTGGATCTTGAACTTTCTGTCTTTCATTTCTGCATTATCAAGTATCCACTTGATCATTTCCATATACGGGAGAATTTTGGGTCTTGCTGCTATCCTATGTAGGAATGAGCAAGCTAATTCTTCTAGGGATGCCTCAGAAGATCCCTGTGAATCTGAGCTAGCGGCAACCTTCATTATTCTGGGGTTTTCTTCTTCAAGAAGTCTGTACATGCCTTCCCATGTCGATATCCCCGCATCTCTGTTACACGTTGTGTCTGTGTATAATGGTGCCATCCCCTTCATCTCGGAGCTCTGAGCTTTACTTTTCTTTCCCATTACTTCTGGCGTATTGCCTTTTATAGTGCTCCACTCTTTGTTCCTGTAGTTCACAAGTGAAATGGAAATGATTGATCAAGAAAGGTGATGGGAGAGTTTTAAATGCAGCAGATACATCAAATATGCCACCTTACATGAAGCAATTCTTTGAAAATCATGCGTCCATGTTTCATTAATAACTGGCAACTAATCCTTTATTAACATTTAAAGCGCATGATCTTGAGTCAGATTATAATAGGTGGCCTTCCTTGTATAACGTGCCCAAAAGATTCGTGATGGAGCGATTCTGCGATTTGCATCGTGACATCGCAATCATCATATCGCGATATCACAATGTCGCAGATCGCAGAAGTTTTATATTCTCCAAATTTCGCTAGCATATTCCTTGCGATATGCGATCTTGCGATCAGCGTTATCGCAGATCGGTAAATCTTGAAGTTTTTCTTATTAGCTTTTTCTCATTGCGATGCAATAGCCAAATGATGGGACTTTACTATCATTTTGCGATGCGGCTTTCCTCTTTCGAGATTTTTCTCATCATAACTTAGGTTTTTTAAAGTATTCAAAAGATCTTGCTAAGCTTATGATGGTGAGCTTATTTTAGAGAAAAGAAACTCTTGCTTTTCCTAAAATTTTAACTAAGGGTCCCCATTCATTTAGTATTTTGGATAACACTAAAATGAAAAATGGGGGGGGTTGTTTGTTGGCCCAAAAATTGGCGATTCACTTGGGAGAACCAGTTATCTCTGTTTTTTCTTTTGAACTTTTTGAACTTCCAAAATAGAAAGTTTTTTAGAACTCTCATTCTTTATTATGGAATGATGAACTATATTATGCTCTAAACTTTCACAATATTTTGTTTCATCCTCTTTCAATTTTAAATATTTGCTTCTCTAACTTGTCCTTGCATTTATATCATCCATTACTTGGTTTTGTAAAAAATAAAGTTTTGCCTGTGAACTAGTTTTAAATATGCTCATTTGTCGTAGGTAGAGCCTCTGCTGCCAGCAGGCATCCATAGCCTCAACAGGGTTACCTATTACCCAATAATGATCCTTTATCCTACTTAAGGTGATCTATAACTTAAAAAAAAAAACCCATATTGACACTTATTGCTTTGATTTTCTTTTTTATTCTTAAAGAACAATGTCTTGGTTTGGTAGCCAAATTATGACACAGTCATTCACTTGATTTACACTTTTGCTGAACAAGCTGGCTCCTGATGAGACCCCTTGTCTTTTGATTTCAACAATCTTGAGTCATTGCCCTGTTTTGGTGGAAAGTATTGGCAAAGTCAGCAAGTTATAATACTTGTGATTATGATAAGTCAGCTCGTGATGAGACCTCTTATTATTTAAGATAAAGTGTATTCATGGATTATTCCTCTGAATGCTGCGACTTTCTTTAGCAAGGAGGAAGCCATTTTTTCATTAAGAAAGTTCTGGACGACAATGATAGAGTTTGAAAATAGATGCTTTACAAAGAATCCCTATTTTGCTATTGATACTTTTCATTGTGCTGATATAAAATAATTTCTTCGCCAAAGGTTGCTTTCGTTAAAAAATTTTGGAAGTTGAAACTAGTATCGTATCTGGGTTAGAGTTTTTTTTTTTTTTAACAACATCTAGTAATAATAAAGATCAACTTTCCAAAAGATTTTCTATTTATACAAGCAAGAGTTTAAAATTTGAAAAAGATAAATGGTGTCTTTAGTAAATGTCAGATGTCGTTAACCGAAGCAAATTGTATTTAGGGGGAAAAATATTAAAGAAATGAGAGGTGACTATTCCTTTGGATTATATACAATAGGGATAATCTCTTCTTTTATTTTACCTATCAGCTTTAAAAATTAATTTATCCAACTAGTAACCTAACTAAATTACTCCTACTCCTAATTTAACTATACACAGACAAATTGACTAGGTAAAATGATATTTCCAGTGAAACCATCTTTTCATTTTTATTCCTACACATATGCACTCCTTAAACAACAGTGTTAAGATAAAAGATTTTCTTGGACTGTAAATATTGAATGTGGAATCAGAAAGTGAAACTTCAGTCGGAATTCTGCTCGAAATTTCTTTTTTATGAAATATTCTTTCTAATTGGATACCTATTGGATCATAGAAATCAGGATGGATTTCTGTTATGGATTGGCAATCGTTCAATAGGAAAGATGACAGGCCAATTTTACTGGCCTGAAATCTATCCTGCGTTAAGGTCAATCTTTTAGCAATTTTTGGAAAACAGAAAGTTTCCACATATAAATTACTAAAAAAAATGAATAACAGATGGAAACTTTCCAAAAGAGAATTGTCAATTATCATGAATTGTTGGTAAGCTTCCAAAAATGCTTTTTTTTGTTGATGATGTTTTGGATGACATAGAAGTTTTTTAAGGAAGGTTGTTATTGACTGATTTTGGCTTTGACACAATTCAGCTTCCAAAATGGTAATGCATCTCACGAGTGTTCTTTGATCAGGTGTTCAATATACCATAGAGATATATCAAAAGTCTAAAAATTTAAAACAAAAACCGATTTTATACAAAATGAATGCATGCGAGAAAGAATGTAATGATTATCTGTACAACTAGTGTTATAAGGCAACTGGGATTGATCTGGAATATCTTCTTCTTCACAAGGACTAGCCAGAATCATGGGATCGAAGTGATTTCGATTTTCGTTTTGTGAACGAGAAAAAAAATCATGATTGGGAGCAGGCATGGTAGTTTGCCCATGATATTAATCATAGATCGGGATTTCGTCTCGAATAGTAAAATCATGCAAATAATCCATCACTCTGAAATGAGGATTGACTGGTATAATTCTTGAATTAGAATATTTCTCATTATCTGAGTTATGTTGAGTTACTTGAGATAAATCAACATTATCATTGGCTAAGTAGCTATCATACATGACTTCGCAGGATTCCCTGGATTTTTCTTTTTTATCCCATATATTGAAAAAGGGAAGGTCAAGTCGTCCATGTTTGAGAATGACAAAAGGAGTTTCTATAGCTGTCTCTTTATCTTTAAATACTAATGGTGATTCACTTGGATAATCCTCTATATCTTTTGGGATTTTATTAATATTGAGGGGAAGAAAATTATCATCACTAAAAACATCAGGATAAAGAGAAAAATGTGATTCTGAAACAATGCATTTGAAAATATCATCGTGAAGAATTTCTTGTTGATCACATTCATCATAGATATTAGGCTTTAGATCATACCTTTTTGTGTTTGTATTTTCCGAAAGAGAATCGGTTTGTTGTTGTAACCTTGATATTTGCATTTGTCGACTTGCGATGTTATTATCTAACCTTGCCTCCAAGTCACTTTCTGTTTCCAAGGTAGGCTTTCTTTCAACATTCTCGGTTATGTCTTCTTGTATTAGAGCGTGCATGTCTTCTAATCTTCGGGAAGTTTCTTCATCATGAATAATTCGCATATTCAAATTGGAATTTTCGTTCATATTGAAAGAAAATGGAACTAGACTTGGACTAACTTCTACTGGATCGGGCATAGGAGGCAGAAAATAGTTATGCTCAGCGCAATCTAAAGACTCTTCATCCGTGAGTTCGTTCTCAATATCAAATTTTAGACAATCAAGATGAAATCGCATACTAAAATCCCTAACAGATTCACCTTCTTTTCATAGATATTCAATTTCATCATATACCTGATCATAATCATAGCAATCAAATTCACAAATGAAAGCCTTGACAAATTGGTCCCAGCTATGAATTGAGGAAACTAGGAGGGTTCTACACCAGTTTCTTGCTTCTGTTGTGAATGTGAGAGTAAAAATTCTGCATAAAATGCCTTCGTCAATTCCTTGGACGTTCGAACTTAAAACATTTTGAATAAATTGAAGGGCATGATTAAAAGTAGAAGAATTACTCTTACCATTGAATTTTACCTTAGACAAGAGTATTACCACTTCAAGTGGGGTGTTGGAAGATGCACGAACATGGATACAACTCCAAATAGGAAGTTTGAGAGAAGTAATCTTAAATCAAATATCACAGTTACCCACAACTCCAATAGACAACATTCTTCAGGCCCTCCTTCTAGTGCCAAATATGTTGAAGCCCTGAAAATCGGGTCGACAACAAGGGGGATACTCACCCGGTCCGAACCTTGGTTGACAACTCCTTATCTGTTTGGTATAGTGAGTCCGACTGGGGATAATGGGACCAGTTTCCCAATCTAAGGGCGTGTGTGTGTGTAGAGTTGGATGTTGCTGATCTAAAGTTCGTATCTGAGCTACTTTAATCTAATTCTATGCTATTGTAATCTAATGAAAACAACACATCTAATCTATGCTAACTCGGGATGTAATTCTTCTATTATGCGATCTAAAGAGATTTCAAATAATAGCTGGTAATAAAGATCATTAAGCAATTATAAGAATATAAATTAGTTAAGATAAACCACTTTGCATAAAAAGTTAGGCAAAACAGTTGTGAACAACATATCGCATAATAAGTTATTCACACATTAAACATAAATAAATGGCTCCACTGTACAAAAGTACCAAATGGTAACACAAGCATTCATGTAATAATATATAAACAACTAAAAACTGTATATTGCTTTAAGAATATAAGTAGAAATGATTAAGAGATAAAAGTACCATTTATGACTGGTCCTACTCATAAGCTTCAAGCAACAATGAGTTATCTTTCCTTGTTCTAATATCTACTAAGAGTACAGAAGTGAAACATCAGTAGCAGATATCAATTGCAAACATCAATAAATCTTGATCCTTCCATTCATCAAAACCTCCTCTGAGGGTGCAAAAGTGCATGTTATGAGGATACGTTTTTGAAAAATTTCTAGACCCTTCTCTAAATGCATGAGAAGGGTTTAAATACTAATAACTAAATTTGATAATAAGTTATTTACAAAAAATTAGGATACGGTTTTCAAATGACCGCCCTTTTTCTAATCTATTTTTTTAAGAAAAAAATAAGAGTCTAAATTAAGCTATTTCTGTATCTGGTCCTTAAAGTTGCATGTGTTCAACATTTGTTTGAGGAGAGTCGGTTGGCTAACTTCTACTTTGAGTTGTGCTGAGAAAACGGAATCAACGAGCGCTGGCAACACCTTTTCAGTCATATTTGTGATACATTTCACGGTCATCCACTGACTATGGGGTTTCACCAAAAATGTCCTAGTAACGTTCCCAATTTAATCCCTTTAGTACTTGGATTTCCTTTTCCTCTTCCCATGCTTTCTGCTTCCAATCCTCCTCTAATTTTGATTTGTTTGGCAAATACCCTGGAACCGTTTCTGCGATTAGATTAGCTCTGTGCAAATTCTCATTTATACAGTCAATGAGAATGCTTGTTGTTGTAGTTGTTGCACCTGCCGCCTTTTCTGATTCTTTGATTTGATCATCCCATTTACTAAATACCAACTCTTTATGATTCTCGTTTATCCTGGGTGTACCTTCTTCAAATAAATCCTTTTTGCCAAAGAATACCTTCATCTTGACCATAGTTTTGAAATTCTGAGCAATTTCATTTAGGTCAAATGGTCTTGTCGGGATTTTAAACAACTGGAGACATGTAATATTTTTTATCTCTGCGAATGCATAACCTACATCGAACAGTGAAAAAGCCCCACAAGCCAGATGAAAGTGTGGCCATATGGCCTTCTTCTTATCCTTTAAATATTTTGTTAGGCCACCTTTTGAACAGGTTTGATAAGCAATCTCTCGAGCCAGAAGTTTATCGGGGATGTATAAAAGTAGAACATGAGGGGGGACATGGCTTCCAAAAACTCTATTATAAGTGAAAAACTCCTCCCCGAACCATCTATCTGTGCTTCGGGTGAGCACCTTGGGGGGTCTTTATCATATATCATTCTATACAAGGGTAGGATAAGACCGTGACAAATTTGGTAAAAATATGGAACGAACTGGGAGTCCCATAATATCTTATGATAGACATGAATGAGTAATGGGTCATGAGTCGTCAATTTCCAACCTAAAATAGAAAATTTAGACACGTAACAGATAGAGTCCATAACATATGCAGATAGGAAAAACAGGGGATAGATCCTTTGAGACATGGATCTTTTAGAGCGGTAATTGAGAATAGCCGTGACCAGATTATCAGAAAAGACCTTGGCCCAATCTATAATTATGGCATTTGTAGCAGCATTTATTAATGGCAACCATTCAGATTAAAACTTATTGATATATGGCTTCCCAAACAATCTACAAAGCATGGCTGCAGCAAAACAATATGGGGAGGTGAGGGAACTAGTGCTGTACATGTTGCTCTTGTCTTTCTTGAGAGGTTCATCTTTTCTAGACCAATCCTTGGTGGTCTCCGATAGGCCCGGGTTTTCTGCCACGAATTTCTCAATGAATTGCGTGTTGTAAGTTGCCTGCGGCTCAGGAAGATGGTACATGAGCTTTAAATCTTGTACAACGAATGATCCGATGAGCCCTTATCCTTGGATCTTGAAATTTCTGTCTTTCATTTCTGCATTATCAAGTATCCACTTGATCATGTCCATATACGGGAGAATTTTGGTTCTTGCTGCTATCCTATCCATCTTACAGTAAGTGTAATTTCCATTCAATGCGGCACTCGAACCAATTCACCATCGCCATCCCACCTTGGCTCTGCATCATGGAGGCCTCAGGTAATAATCGGCCCACCTCCTATGTTTTTGCTTCTCTTCCTCTAAATTGCAATTTCCCTCTGGATGTTGTGAAGCCTAGCATACGCACTATAACAAGAAAGCATTGCAATCTCCTTTGCTACGTAGACTTTGGAACGGGCATCTATCACTCTCACAGCATGATTTGCAATTTTACTCTTGCCTCTGAACCTTTTGAGCCTTCTACCTCCAATTTTCGTAGAGAGCCGACTTCATACAGGTAGGCCCTTACTCCCCATGTCATTATACCGAGACGACGCCAATGAATGCATAGCAGAAGAGGCAGTAGCAGAGGGAGTCTGTAATGTTCCTCACCTTCAACAGTCTCTGAATCCTCTTCCCCCTCATCAAATCACATCTCAGACCATTATCCTGATATGTACAGTGGCAGAGGCCGCATTCGCACTATTCATCCTCCGCCCCAGCAAGCCCATCCTTTTGTATCTGCTTCCCCTTCCAACTCTCAACCAACTAATCATTTATCCCAATTCACCTACCACTACAGTCTGAATTGACCTATTATTAGGGAAACCATCACAATTATGTTTCAAGAGGAGCCCTCCAGTGATGGAGGTCATCCCACTCAAGCGATGGAGAAAAGTGATATAGCTAAAGGCGAGGTAGATACAGATAAGGCGAGCCTTCTACTATAGAGCAAAATCAAGAAAGTCAAGCAAAGGAAGACATGGGTAAGATGCAGGAAGATGAGGATGACTTCGACGCTTATAGATGTCTCATCATTGAAGAACAACTGACAACAACAAATGGCAACTAGCAAAACATGCGTCTTCAGGTTCTTGGTTCCACGCGTCTCCAAGTTCCATGTTCCAAGCAATCAAGTCTATGGGTTTTCTTCTTAATTTTTAAGCAGAATAGTTAATTTTGGAACTAATTTCAAGAAAACATTGTTATATGCTTATATGTTGGTTTCCCCTACGAGTTTAGCAAACTTATTTTGGGTTGGACTGGTTTCCCATATCTGGGCAGTCCTCATTTTGTTTTTGTTGCAATATGCTATGAACTTTTGCTACGAACTACAGAGGCCATAACCTCCTTGTATTATTTTGTTAAAGTAATAGACTTTAGACTTATTTAGAAAAAAAAATATTTTTTTGGTAGTCATCTTCCTCAACTTGTTTCCTTAGAATTAGAAAAATAGGAAATAGCTTGTGAAAAAATAAGAAGAAGCTAATTGAGGAGAAGGATTTTATAATCCGCAAAGGATTTCTCAAAGATTGGTCAATTTGTTCCTCTTGCATTATTTAATTCAGAAATTCATGTGTTTCATTGAAGGATATTTTCTTATCTAGTGACCACTCTTTTAGTTTTTCCCAACTAGTTGAAGAGTTATTTGAACTCTTTTAGGATTTGTGTGGTATCTCATGCTATCTATTTAATGGATAATTTAGAGGTCGGTTTAGGCCTTTAGAGGAAATTCTTCATCCACCCAGGAGTGGTCAATTTAGCATTCCCTCAATTTACCATCTAAGAGACCTCCAAGAGATATTTTAGATGGTTTGGTGTCCAACATATTCACAGTATTTGGAATCACGACCAATGCATGATTCCCAAGTAATTAGTAGATGAAATTTGATACTTTGTAATAGAAAGTAAAACTTATTAATAATAAGGTCAATAAATTTTCTTCCACCATTTATGTGATCATCGGATTCATTCGCGAGAGAAAATTTATCACTTGGAGGATAATATTTATCATCTGAGAAGTTAAATAGATGATTTGGTACATGAAATAAATGTGCAAGAAGAAGGGCCCAAGGCAGAAGACTCAACTAACATCGGAATTAAAGGATCAATAAAAATTGGTACATGGAAGAAATTTCCAAGTTGAATGGCCCTGGGTAGAAGACTCAACTAACATCACAGAGTTAGAACATCAATACGAATTGAACCAACAAAGACTGGAGCCTCCTACCAACTATTAAATTTGAATGTTTTGATGCATTTTAAATTTCAAATTTGAGAGTATATTAGTGAATAAATTTTGAACAACTTGATCTACTTAAAAGGAGAATATATATAAGGAATTGTTGTAGGATAGGAGGATTATAGATGTCAGATAAATGTCCTCTGAAAAATCTTAATAAGATTGTAATCGATGTATGTATACTATTTCCTCTACATCGTGGTTTTAATTAATAAAATTCAAAATTATGTTTGAAAAACAAAATGAAAAAAAAATGGAAAATTAATTAAAAAACCATTCTTCTCTTATGAATTAGATTTTTCTTAATACAAAAAGTCGAAGATACACATGCTGCACAAGTAACTATGTTTTAACAAAACTCAATTTTAATTCCAAAATTATCTTGCATTTAAAGAGATTATCTCTTAAAATTACAATCCTTAAAATTTCAAATGTATTAAA
>APFE030943140.1:13747-63022 GCA_000404065.3 Pinus taeda | reverse complement strand
TTGTTTTTGGATCCTTTTTCCATAAAGCCGTAGAGGCTGGGAATTTGACCTGGACCTTTCTATTACGCTGCTTAGAGTTTAGGACCCGAATTACCCCTGAGGGTGGTGCTTCTGTTTGGGTCTCCTTGCTTTCTTTTTCTTTCTTAACGTGAATAAAGGGTTGCTGTGGTCCCCCCGCCATCGGAGCCTCTTGCTATTCCTCTTCCTCAATTGGAATGTCCATCCGTTCTTCAGGGTCAGATGGAACAGCAGTCTGTCCCTCCACGATATTTGGAACATCAGTCTGTTCTTCAATGTCACTTGGAACAGCAATCTGTCCCTCAATGTCATTTGGAACAACAGTCTGTTCTTCGGCAGTAGGTCTCTTAATGGGGTTTCGACCAACAAAACGGGTATAGGTCTGTCGCCTTCTTGTCCTCCGGGATTTTACTGCAGTGGCCCTCTTCCTTTTCCTTGCGGTCCTTTGTATCCTCAAGTTGGCTTTCAAAATTCGAATTCGCTGTCAGAGCCTGGATATAGTGCCCAACAACCTCTATTGTTTCTTCCTTAATTTCTTAATTTCCTTTGCCTCGACAGAGGGTTTATGACTGGCCCTTAAGTCTGCTCCTTCTTCGTCTGGGATTTCTTCCGGCGTCTTGGGGATAGATTGTTCCTGATTGGTGTCTCCCATTTCATCATCATAAACGGGCAGGTTTTCTTCTCCTGCCTTTTCTGCATGTGCTTTCTTGGGTATATCTTCCTCCGCGGGTCCATCAGGGATGCCTGCTGTGCTGGAGGGCTGGCCATATTCCCCCATATTGGCCAGGACTGCTGCCAATTCCTCCTCACCCACAGGGTCCTGCAACGGGCTACCCCCTGGCTGTACTACTTCTTCTTCTTGATTGACCTGCTCGGTAGCCGTTTCTGCCTCAGTGTGCTCGTCTCCTTCCTTGATACCTCCTCCAGGCTGGTCAGCCTCAGCCCTGATTGCTCAACATTTTCTTCGGAGGGTCCTCCTTCTGGTTCTGGAGGTTCGTCCGCAATTTCAATTGGCTGGGTAGTGGTTCCCTGAATCTTTTCCAGCCTTCCTCGTATCCGGGCTAGCGGGGCTGATTTCCTTGGTCTCTCAGGTTGTTCGGGTGTACCAGAAAGTTCTCTGGGTTCCTCTGGTCGTTCTGGCGTACTGGAGGATTGTTTTCGTTTTGGAGCAACATGTCTTTCTGCTACCAATTCCTTGCGTTTCTCTGATCGTTCCGGCGTGCTGGAGGAATGTTTAGGTTTTGGGGGTGGTGCAGCCACTCCCCCTTCGACTATTGCGATAAGTTCCTCCCAGGTGCTTTGTTGTTGAGTGAGACTGTGGCTCACTATCAATCGAATCGGTCGATGGTGGCTAACGACTGCGTCTATGTGCTATGCCTTTTTCAGGCTTCGGGCCACATCATGTAATAATGAATTTAAAAGTGCAGGGAGATTTACAGAACATTTTCCTTTCAAAACAGCTAAAAGTTTCAGGTGACGAGGTCTTACCACGTCTTTCCTTCCTTTGCAGGTGATGTAGCTCTACACTATCTTTGCTAGCTCGGTCCAGGGTTCCCCTAGCATTGTCGGCAGAACTCCCTTCCCTTTGACTGTTAAGCTTTGGCCTTCATCCTGGAAAATCTCCATAACCTTTTGTAATCTTTCCTTCTTCAGCGTCCATACGGGTCCGGCAGCTGGTAGTCCCGAGACTCCTGCGATGATATCGTCCGTGACCGCTATCCTCTTTCCTCCTATGATGGAGTAGTTCTCCTGCAAATTTTGCAGGAATTCCAGCGCCACTGCTTCATTTGATTCTTGTAGGCGGCTGAAATAATTCAGCCACCCTGCATTTTCCAAGATCTCACGGGTAGCAGTGGAGACTGTCAACTTTTGAGGTTCGCTTCGGACTGTCTTTCCCCCCATGATTCCGCTCAGAATTCTTAATGGAACAACAACTGCCTGTGCTGTTTGAGACGCAGAAAGGATGATCATCGCCAAATTTTGGAAAAAAAACACAGAGCATGCAACAAAAAAGGATCGTGGACGGCAATTTCCGTAAAATGGAATTATCATACCGTTAAACCATGCCATACCTTCGTACATTATCTCGCCCGAATGGTGTGCAGCCATGTAATCCATGGAGTAATGAGGTTACCTCCCCCCCACGATTTGATAGGCTGTCCCCAGCCGTCAAAGAGAGGAGCAACAACTAGTCGGAAGTCAAGTCATAAAGAAACAACATATGAAATTATGCCATGTTTTAGAAAAACAAAGAAATTCTAAAATGGAGGCAAAAGGTAGATCGCATTTTACATAAGAGCCTACGTGATATAATGAGAGGCCGGGGGATGGGACGTCTGTCAAGTGTACGGAATCTCCAATGGTCATTGTTAGTTCCGTTGCCATGATTGGTGGTAATGAATATTCATGCGATATATACATCGGGGCATGACATATGATCTATTCAAAAGATATAAGAGACGAAAAAGTATTGATATCATACCTGTTGGTGTAACCATTATGACTTCGATGCCATTAACAGAGCTCTGCTGCCAACAGGTGTTCATAACCTTGGCATAGTTGTTTATTTCACCCTCCGGACCCATGATCCTTTGTGTGTATTCTGAAGAGTGCTTTGTCAAAATGCAGGCCATTATGCTGGCTTGGTAACCAAGTAGCCATAATGCCATTCACAAGGTAGGCACGAAACGTGGACAGGCCGGCTCGTGATGAGCCCCCCTGTTCCAAGGTTTGTTTATTTAATATACCTTCGGACCATATCCCTGGTGTGGTGGCCATAATGGGAATGCCACTTCGCTTCCATCCTTATGATCATGGTAGGCTGGCTCTCAATGAGACCCCCTATCCTGCATTTGACAGTTTTCATATTTTCTTTTTGTTTTTGCAGAGCACCTCTCTTTTTGTTTTATTTACACATAAGGGTGGTTCCGCACTCCTTAAGAGCGGGGAATGGTGGAAGAAGTCTTATCATCCCAACAGACAGATACAAATCCTTTGTTCTTACTCCTAAGTAATAATCAAGAGAGATTTTTAGGGAAATCGTCATGATAAAGATCACCAACCAGGGTGCCAGTAATGAGACAATGACAGCGAAGATGAAAAGTTAATGTCCCTCCTCTTGTCCTCTTATAAATACTAGGCTTTATAGTGATGGCGATCTATGATCTGCTGACCTCGGTATATCATGGTTTACGTTCATCGCATAAGTCCATTGTTGTATCTAAAAGACTAGCGAGAACATGGGCGCAAGCATTCTCAATAAGAGCAAAAAGATGCCGATGGTATTCCTCAGAGAAGAATTCATGCAGATAAATTCATAGGATGCCGTTTCTTTGAAAGGAACAACAGAAAATCGCGAATGTTGTTCCTTCTGAGAAATGAACAGCAGAGACACTCAAATGCTGTTCCTTTTGAAAAGGAACAACAGACACACTCAAGTGTCGTTCCTTTTGAAAAGGAACAACAAAACACACAAGTGCTGTTCCTTTTGAAAAGGAACAGCAAAAACACACAAGTGCTGTTCCTTTTGAAAATGAACAATAAAATCACACAAAATCACACAAGTGCTGTTCCTTTTGAAAAGGAACAGCAAAATCACACAAGTGCTGTTCCTTTTGAAAAGAAACAGCAAAATCACACAAGTGTTGTTCCTTTTGTAAAGGAACAGCAAAATCACACAGGTGTTGTTCCTTTTGAAAAGGAACAACAAAATCACACAAGTGTTGTTCCTTTTGAAAAGGAACAGCAAAATCACACAGGTGTTGTTCCTTTTGAAAAGGAATAGCAAAATCACACAAGTGTTGTTCCTTTTGAAAAGGAACAGGAAAATCACACAAGTGCTGTTCCTTTTGAAAAGGAACAGCAAAATCACCCAAGTGTTGTTCTTTTTGAAAAGGAACAGCAAAATCACCCAAGTGTTGTTCCTTTTGAAAAGGAACAGCAAAATCACACAAATGCTGTTCCTTTTGAAAAGGAACAGCAGAAACACACCAGTGCTGTTCCTTTTGAAAAGGAACAGCAGAACCACTTAGAATGCAAAAAGAAAATCAAGAAAACATATATACAAGATGTTATGTACAAGTTATGAAAAAATCAATTCCTTAAATTATAGGTGAGGAAGATTTTGCTTCCTCTCCTAAAATTTCCATATCAGTATCTTGTCGTAGCTGCTGACAGAAGGATTCTCGAGTGAGTGGCTTTCGATAGAGACGAACTCGGTGGCCATTTACTTTGAATGCATATCCAGAACTGTCAATTGTGGTCAGAGTAAGGGTCCCGTTGTCATGTACTTTCTGGATTTCGTATGGTCCTAACCATCGAGTCTGAAGTTTCCCCGGGAAGTCCTGAAACCGAGAGTCATATAACAGAGCCCAGTCACCTTCGTGAAAGACTTTGTTCTTGATAAGTGCATCATGCCATTTAGCTCACTATTGTTGAATCAATGCTATAGTTTGTAATGCAGAGAGCCTGATTTCGTCCAATTCATTAATCTGCTATAATCGATTGATTTGTGCCTCACTCAGATCTAGGCCGACTTCCTATGCAGTTCGTAGCGTTTGGATTTCGAATTCTATGGGGAAGATAGGTTGTTTTCCAAACACTAATTGGTAAGGCGAATATCCTGAGGTACTTCTCCATGTGGTTCTATAGGCCCACAGTGCCTCAGGTAATTGGGCGGCCCAATCACGCCTATGCGATGCAATAGTTTTTGTTAAAATTGATTCTATTACCTTATTACTACTTTCTACTTGCCCATTTGCCTGCGGATGGTATGGGGTAGTAATCTTATGTTGGACATGATAATTGTTAAGTGTTGCAGATAATTTATTTCCAACAAATTTTGGTCCACCATGTGTAATTAGTTCTCTCGGAAGTCCATAACGTACAAACAAATGGAACAAGAATTGTATTACAGAATCTTCTGTAGACTTAGGCAATGATTCGGCCTCAACCCATTTAGTAACATAGTCTGTCGCCACCAGAATGTATGTCCTCTGATTTGATGGTGGATTAATGGGCCCGACGAAGTCGAGAGCCCATCGTTCAAATGGCTCAATGACCAATTGTGGTCTCAGAGGCATTTCATCGGCTTGACCAGGTCTTCCTGCTCGCTGACAGCTGTCACAAGCTTGTGCAAATTTTTTCGCATCTTTGATAATTGTAGGCCAATAATATCCTATCTGTAATACTTTATGTGTTGTTCTTTTTTCAGAAAAGTGTCCCTCGCATGGTCCGTCATGGAAAGCTTTTAAGATGTCAAAGATCTCGTCCTCTCGAATACACCTCCTGATTTGCATATTTGCCCTTGTATGGAACAAATGGTCTCCAATCCACGAAAATCGAGTGCTCTTCTGAACAATCTGCTTTCGTTCCTGAGGGGTTAAGTGTTTTGGTAGCTTACCTACTGCAAGGTAATTGGCGACATCAGCATACCAGGGTGTTCGAACAGCAACAACAAATAGGTGTTCATCAGGAAATTGGTCTTCTACCACTGCTGTTTCAATTGATTTCGGTATTCGTGAGAGAAAATCGGCTACAGGGTTTTCCTTGCCAGGTCGATCCTTGATTGTGATATCGAACTCCTGCAATAAGATCAACCATCTAGTTATTCTAGCATTCGTAACAGGTTTATTTCACAAATATTTGATAACAGAATGATCTGTATATAACACAACAGGATAGCCTGTAATATAATGTCTAAATTTGTTAACAGCATGTATTACAGCCAGGAATTCCTTTTCAGTAACAGTATAATTGAGTTCGGCAGAGGATACATTTTTGCTGATATAGTAAATAGCATATGGCTTCTTATCCTCTTCTTGCCCCAAGACTGCACCAATTGCTGTATCCGAGGCATCAGATGAGATTTGGAATGGCAAATTCCAGTTTGGTCCTCGAAGGACTGGGGCTGTTGATACCAGCTTTTTCAATTCCTTAAAAGCCTGGTCACATTTCTCTCTCCACAAGAAATAAACGTTACCAGTTAGAGCATATAGAGGTGCAACAATACGTGAATAATGTTCTATAAATCGTCTATAATATCCAGAAAATCCAAGGAAACTGCGTACCTCTGTTTGAGTAGTGGGGGTAGGGATGAGCAAAAGAATCTGAATTTTGGTAGGGTCTACCTGGATGCTAGCTGCTGAAATATAGTGCCCTAGAATGAGCCCTTCCGTCATCATCATGTAACATTTTTCGTGGCTCAGGCAAAGTTTGGTAGCAATACAACGTTGTAGAACTTTTTCCAGGGTATCCAAAGCTGGGTCAAAATCATCTCCATATGGTGTAAAGTCATCCATGTACACCTCAAGTCCGTCGTTTATTAGATCTACAAAGATGCTGAGAACAGCCCTTTGGAATGTAGCAGGGGCATTACATAGGCCAAAGGGTAGTACTCGATAGGCAAACGTTCCCCAAGGGCAAGTAAAGGTAGTTTTATCCTGGTCTTCAGGGGCAATTTGGATTTGGTTATATCTGCTGAAGCCGTCCAAAAAAGAAAAAAATTTCTTTCCTGCCAAAGTGCCCAATACTTGATCTATAAATGGGAGGGGAAAGTGATCCTTCTGTGTGGCCTTATTTAACTCCCTGTAATCCACAAAAATCCTCCATTTTCCACTTTTCTTGGGTACCACCACTAGGGGAGAGACCCAATTACTGTCAGAGATGGGGTAGATAAAATTAACATCTAAAAGTTTCTGAAGTTCGGCTTTTACTATCTCTTTTAGAT
Source organism: Pinus taeda (assembly GCA_000404065.3). Lineage (NCBI taxonomy): Eukaryota > Viridiplantae > Streptophyta > Pinopsida > Pinales > Pinaceae > Pinus > Pinus taeda. Next base: position 56,277 of record APFE030943140.1, on the reverse strand, counting down.
GGGGGTTGAGTCTTCTTTGTGGCTGACGAACAGGTCTTGCATCCTTCTCTATATAGATGTGGTGGGTGCATAATTGAGGATCAATCCCCTTCATGTCAGGGTAATCCCACGCAAATGCTCCCTTATATTTTTGTAATAGATTAACAAGCTTTATTTCTTGATCTGGTGTAAGGTTGGCGTTGATATTTAGAGTCTTACCAGGTTCGATTTCCACTACTTTACTATTGGCAACAACAGTCACTGGTATTGTTTGGTCATGTGGATCTTTTAAAGGGTCTTCTTCTAGCTCGCTATCAAACGCTGCTTCTATCATAAAACACTGCGTGTGCATTCTAGATTCAGTTTGACTAATGAAGTTGTTGATGGCGTCATCTTCTGTTTGATCTTTAAAATCTAAAGCCTTCTGTACAGTCAATGGAGATCTGATATTGTTAGTAAGATATGACACAGGATAGTGATTAGTTTTGATCATCGGCAGGCTTGGCTGTGCTGGAGGATATAGAACTAGATTTTTAACATCTGGTCCTTTAGTTATGGTCATGTTTCCCTGCCGGCAACCAATGTAGGCATCGGCAGTAGCAAGCCAAGGTCTTCCTAGTATTAGCGGATGTCCATCTAGTCGGGTTTTTGGATTAATTATCAGGAAGTCAGTTGGATATTCCCAGGAGTCTACAGAAACCATGACATCGTATAGAGTACCTTCTGGTCGAACCACAGATCGATCTTCCAATTCTAGCAAAGTAGAAGTAGGTTCAACTGATGTGATGCCAAGCTTTTGGCAGGTGGAAGTTGTCAAAATATTGATTGCAGCTCCCAGGTCGACTAAAGCGTTAGTCAGGGTTTGACCATAGATTTGGACAGTTACAATTGGGTTTTCGGGATCTTCGTATTTGATAGGTGTCTCTCTTCCTGATAACAGGTCAGATAAAGTACCAACTACTTGGACTCTAGGGTTAGTAGTTGTATTCCTCCTTGATTTTTTTATGCACAGTTCTTTTATAGTTTTTGCGTATATAGGAATATCTTGTATGGCTTGGAGGAATGGAATTTTTATGTAAAGATTTTGTAACTCTCCCAGAATGTCAAAATCTGGAGATTGTACTGGTCGTGGTATGACTAATCGTTCCAGGAAAGGAGGAGAGGATGTACTTGCTTGTTGATGGGTCTGCTCTTTATTTTCATCCTTTTGTTGTAGCAGTTGTTCTATTGGTAACTGATCTTCAATGTGAACTGTTTTGTCTTCCTCTGTTTCTATTATACGTCCAGATCGTAACTGAAGATCATTGCACTCCCTTAGGTCAGGTCCAATTTCTGATGTTTCTATGATTTGGAGGGATTGGACTGGTCTATTATTAGGATTGGGATTGGGTTGGGCTGGGAGTTGTGGTCTCATATTAGACTGGGGGTTTTGTTGTAAGGCTGGCAGAGTTGGTTGAGGGAGTGGAATTGTTCCTGTTGATTGATATGTCGATCTTGGCCAATTTGTCTGCCAGGGTGAACCTTGTGAAGTAGGGGGAATCCATTGTGGAGGATATGAATTATTCTGCCAATACGGTGGGGTATAAGGAAAATTTGGCCAGCCGAATTGGCCTGTCTGATTCATCCATGGGTTTGAAGAAGGAAACGGCTGTGATGACCAGTTTGGAAATGGGGGTGTAGATTGGTTTTGCCACATACCATATTGCTGAGCATTATATTGTGGAGGCTGAAAAGAAGAAGTTGGGTCCGAAAACATACTTGATTGCCTAGGTTGCCATTGGCGACGCTGGTTAACAAAGTATGCTGGCTCTAGTTCTTCTTTTGCTTCTTTGTATACTGCCTTCAGTCCAGGAAGTGAGGGGCAGCTTTCGGTGAGATGATCTTTCGTACAGATGGCACATGTTTGAACTGAATCTAGTGGACATTCCTTGTGGCTATGTTTTCTTCTACATCGAGGGCAAAAAATTGTCAGATTCTGTTCCGCCTCCATCTGCTTTTGCCTAGCCTGCACAATATCAAGCTGTGTAGTTAATGTCCCTAGAATATCAGTTTTAAAATTTTCTAATAAATTCCCAAGTTCTACATGTGTTACTCCTTCTGTTGATATTTTGTTATCTCTAACAAACTGGTCGTATTCTGTTGGTTTTATCCTTGTGCTACCTCTTGAACTCCTGATGCATAAATTAATGATATCAGCAAAATTCTCTTGGTAAATATCCCCTTTTCCCATGATATTCAATGTTTCAATCCACTGTTCTTTCATACCTCTAATTAATACAGTTTTCAACACATTATCAGGCAGAGGTAATGATGCATAGGGGGATCTCTGTAAATTATACTGGAAGCGTTCTACATATTCCTCTAGAGTTTCATTTGGTTTGGCCGTCATCTGAAAAATTTCATCTTTCAGTTCTCTTGACCTACAGTAATCCTGATATTTCTTGAGAAAGGATTCTTTCATTTGCTCCCAATTGTTTATGAATCCACCACCTAAACCCATAAACCATCTCAGAGCTGCTCCCTTCAAAGTGGAGGGGAACAACTTTAATTTCTGGGGGTCAGTGGTGTAATCGTACCCTCTACATAACACATCGAATTCGAATAAAAATGCATCAGGGTCTTCTGATGTGAGTCCATGAAACGTTGGGATGTGTTGAAGAGGAATCGCCTTCATGGGTGCATTTGCAGTAGAATCTACTATAGGATATTGCAATTTAGAAGTTTGGGTATTTGGCTGATTTTGCACCATGGGGTCGAATATGTGCCAATAACCTTCGGAAATTTCTAGGAGGGTGTTCCTAGGTTGAGAAGGGACGGCCTTGGCAGGGGCTGTTTTAATGACACTTCCCTTACACTGGGATTTCTATCTGAAGGAATGGGGTGCCTTCAGTATTAACTCTGGCTGCGCTCCCCTTATCTAGGCTGTTTAACAGCTGGAATATCCTAGAAGGAGACCTTGGTTCCTCTATTTCCCCTATTTCCCCTTCTCCTTCACAAAGGTTGCCTAAGTTCCCTTACTGCATCCGTTCTGACACAAAATTTTCAATTTCTTGATAGTCCTGTTCATCAGTCTGGCTATGTACCTCAGCAAAGGCTCCAGATGGTGATGCTGTAGCCTGAAGGGAACTAGTAGGCTGCTTAGAATTAATCTTTCTGAGGCCTACTGATGACTGAGATTTAGTTTTCTTATAGATTTTGTCTATAAAGGTTGTTCAGCCAAGGGTCATTGGTCCTTTGGCTTTTTCAGGTTTGGCTGGGGGTTTGATATTCTTTTCTAGCTTTTTCTGCTTAGTCATGCACTCTAAAAACTACTAAATCCTATCAACCAGCAATTCTGCTAAGAGAGCGGACGGTGGAGCAGGGCTTTTACATGCTCCGTACTCCGTACGCAGGTTCTTACCTTCCGTTTTTAAAATCCAACTCCCCCCTAGCAGATTTGCGCACTACTTTGTAAAGGGCAAATGGCTATTACTCCTCCCTGGCAACGGCGCCAAAATGTAGAGCTGTAACTAGGGTCTCTCACACCTCTAATTATCCCACATTAATAAGTCAATTCAAGAACGTTTTGTTATTGCAAGGAGTAGCTCAATCCGAGGCTATTTGTCCAAGTAATGCTCAGTAGTATAGTGTTCTAATGATTCGAAAGGAAACATATGCTAAGCTGTAACTAAACTAACCCAAAAGATAGAATCACACAAGGCAGTTGATCAATCAAGGGTACGGAAGCAATAACCCATCCCTTTAGAAACTGATGAAGAAAGGAAATTAGAGCATGGACTTATAGGTATGGGAGCTAAGCAGCGTCTTTCTGAGGCTCACTACAGCCTTAGGCCTTCTCTCACACCAAAAACAACAAAGGCAGGTAAATAAAACGGTGGAAAGTAAAATGGAACAGCAGTAAAATGGAACAACAGTAATCAAATGGAACAGCAGTAATCAAATGGAACAGCAGTAATCAAATGGAACAACAGTAATCAAATGGAACAGCAGTAATAAAATGGAACAGCAGTAATAAAATGGAACAGCAGTAATAAAATGGAACAGCAATCCTCAATGAATTATGGAACAACAATCCTCATCTGTATGTACATGTTCTATACTACTATAGCAATCTGAGAATAATGAATGATATGACTACATTTCTGAACGAAGTAATATTGCTTTCAAGTCTCACAAATACTATTTCACATGGATCTAATAACAATAACATTCATACCAACATTATGCTACAGAGATAGCCGAAAGATGCAATTCGAATAGATCCAATTGTACAGTGCAGAGACATGAGATAAAGAAATCATTCAGATATCAATTATAATGGAGCATAGTATATCACATAAAAGATGTATCAGATTACTTAAATAAAAGAAATAAACAAACCACACACAAATCACCGTATAATAATACAAAAGCAAGTGTCCTTCGGAGCCGGGCCCTTAGCTGCCAATGGTACACTGCCTTAAGTTACTACAGATGCAGAGACGAAATGAACACCAAGTCTTCTATATTAATTGCATCAACAAAAGTATAACAAAGTCAGGTCTCAGCGAGACTCAATGATCACAGTTTGTTCTGAAACTTAGAATCATAAAAACAATCGTCCCCTTGCTCAATGGCGTGGTGCCTTTATATAACAGAAATGACAGAGGTATCTAGATAATCAAAAGATAAGTTAAAGCAGCGATCCCTCAGGATCAAAGATCCTGAGGGATTCACTAATCGTTCAATTCTTCTCTTTTCCTTCTTGCGTTCTCCGACTCGGTATCCTGCATTCTTTCCCTGGGCTATTCATCTCTTATTTTGCTTGATCTTGTCCGCATCCGGTTCCCTGCTAGAGGGACAACAGTTATTTTCCCTTTTCTTCTTGCTTTTGATCGACAATCCCTTGTTTCCACGTCTTCCTGCATAGAAAACGTCAATTATTAGCACTTGAGCTTCCTTTGTCTATTTTCGCACATTTTATCAAAACCCTTTATCTTCTTTGAACTCATAATGCAGAAAAGGTTAGATTTATTATTGAAAAACCACTAGATTGCTTGTCAAAAGCATACCTTCCAAGTGCTCCACAGGTGTTGGTCCCCCTGTTACCACAAAATTCACCGAGACCGGACAGTGATCTTTATCATGTCCCTGGGTCTTACACCTTACACACCATATTCCTCCTGGACTTCTGAGAGTGGTGTCTGTTCTCATTTTATCTTCTGCATTTCCAAGCATAATTTTTGGACCTACGCTTGAGTTTTCTGAACTCCCAACCCTGGGTCTGGTATCGGGGTTTTGTGCAGACGCATTACTGCCTCCAGTGCTTCAACTTGGGTTGAGATCTTTTGTTGTAACAAAGCTGACTTTAGATATGGCATTAATGATGTGACGAACCAAGCACAGTGCTGATCATCTGTCAGTGTCATGTTGGCCTCGCAGATAGCACTTTTCAATCTCTGATCTAGATCCCACGGAGTTTCACTTGGCATCATTACAATCTCTTTGAACCCTGTGACCAACTATTTTCCTGACTTCGGCCGGCTAAATTCCTTTTTCAATTCGGCCTAGATTTCTGCTACCCCCACTATTGGGTTACGGCTTGAATTCTTCATGTACCATGTCAACGCTCGGTCTTGTAGTGCAATGACTAAGGTAGCTTTCTTGATATTATCATCCGTGATTTATTGTGCGTTCCATATTGATGTTAGCACAAACCAGAATTGCTCCGAGCCTTCGCCTCCTGCTCCCTTGAATACCGACAACTGAATCATGCCTGCCATAGTTACCTTTGATATATTATCATCCCTGATCCTTCTGATCCTTCAATGTGTTTTCTTTCCATGTTCCACATTAGACACCCCTTAGGTAGATCCCGGTCTCGGCAATGGAACCATTTTTTGGCTTATATGGGCCTGACCCAGGTTCGGAAGAATTATTTAGCCAAGCAAATCCCGCAGCTACAGGCCCTTTCAGCAATAGCCCGTGAAGCGTGGATTGAGGTCTCACCCTAGGTAGCAGGAAAGGGTGATGGAACTAGGTTTCCACACGCTTGGGATGTCTAGATGTGCTCTGAGGGGTCCGCATGCCATCCTGCAGCCTCGCACTGTGCTAGATCCATGCAGATCTTAGCTTTTTCCTTACCACACTTGATTACAGATCTAATCTATTGATTAAGTATTATAACCTAGATCTACTTAGATGGGTCTTTAAGCAAAAATTTATTACTTTCATTTAAGTCGCATATTAAGATTCAATTGATTCACAAATATTCAATAAGCATACACGCATAGGTCAAAACATTTTCATTAACCATAAACAAAAAGAGTTGCGATAGTTCAGAATTAACACAGAATTCAGAAGAAACTTATCTTTATTTCCACTTATCACCCTTACATCCATATCTACCCTGCGCACTTAGCTACAAGGGTCCACGCACACAGCTGCAGACTCTTCCAGGCCTCTGTGCACATCGATGTGGAGCCTCTATCCTATACCCAATCCCTCGACTCAGACTTACAAACGCTTTTCAACTGCCCTTCTCAGACACCCATTACATATTTGATCTCCAAAATCCTACTCAACCAAGAACTTCCTTTCCCCCCATAGAGCCGTGCTCTATTTATACCTAACTATGGTCCGCGGACCGACTTACTCCCTATTATTTAGATTATTCATTGGGTGGACAACCCTTTTGAATTGACCTTTTACATGTCGCGCTCTGCATACTTCGGAGGTTTTACAATAATTTACTCTTAATTTCTAGGTTTTCTATCTCAAAACCATTACACAGGACCTTCGCTACCCAACAGCTACATCTTATATAATAGATGGAGACAAAGACTCTATGAACCATTTAACTAACAATTGATCACGAACGAAAGTCTTAACCAAACGACGAAAACATCACCACTCATGAGTATGATCAAAGATGTGAGTGGCTTTGGTCTATTTGAAATTAGTTAAGAGTTTTGTTCTAGTCTCATATCTGATGGGTAATTAGAAATGTTTTATGAATATAGTAGCTAAGGCACTAAAGTTATCAATCGAAGCTCGAGGTAATTCTATGTACCATTTAGTTGTTGTACCAATGAGTGTGCACTGGAAAAGACGCAAATGAATAGAATCATCATTGAGGGAGTTGGAATAACATCATAAATGATACGTAATTATATGCGTGGATGGGTCTTCTCCAGGATTTCCATTGAATTCAGGAATATCATAATGAAACTTGGTAGGAATAATAGGCCACCAAGGAAAATGTGAAATGGGATCGTTGGTAAGCCTAGTCAAATCTAGCAATTTGAGAGTCATCACGAATGGAAACTGAATGTTAAGGTCTAATGGAGGATATCCTGGATAAGAAGGAATTCCCTGAGTAGCAGGTCTCTATGTCTCGGGATAGGGAGGATTTTGATAGCCAGTATACACATGACCCTATTGTCTAGTTCTAGGATGACCTTGTAAAGGTTGGAATGGTTGAGGTTGGACTTTTTCACTGTAAGGCATCTAAGGGATACCTTGATATGGTGGATATGGTTGCCCCGTGGGATTCTGCATCATCCCAAGATAAGGTGGATTCAGTTGTGGTTGTTCCTATGCCATACCATACATATTCTAACCCATCTGAGCTTGAGGAATGGCATGTCCAAATTGTTGTGATTGTAAGTTACCTTAAAGAGGCTGGGTATACTTAGGCTGTGATGTGCCAGATATTTATCGGATGGGTTGAGATAAAGGTACAAATTGTAAAGGTTGGCTCACATTCACTTGAGTTTGGACGGGTTGAGTCATGGGTTACTGAATAAAAATGTAAGGGGTAGATGGAACAATTTTAGAAGCTAAACATGAAGCCAAAAATGAACAAGGTTGAATAGGAAAAGTAGGTTGCCAAACACTAGCAGTCAATCCTAAAGAATGAGGACTCATTTTAGGCTGAGAACTAATTCGAGGAAATGGAAATGAACCCGCAACAGGTTTCACTCCTTGTTAACACCAAAAAATCACACATGTTTGCACAATCCAAAAGACACTAAAATAAATCCAACATAATGCACAAGTGAAGAGTTTCCAACTAAAGACATCATGAAGTTAAAAAAAAAAAACTCCTAAGGTCCAAAGTTTATAAGGTTAAAAAATTGAGGACGCTGCAACTATTTATTTGATAGCCACGAGTCGCATGGATATTTCTTCGAAAGCCATGTGGTCAAAGAAATGTATGACTCAGTGAATTAGGGTCCACTTGACACACTTGGAGCCTATTCCCTGACTTGATCTCAGTCAAGGACAACCATATTCAAGTCGCCCAAAAGATATGCAGCCCTCAATGGAATCATCTTGTCTTACTCATGAATCATTGTCATGCATGACCCAAGAGAGGGAATATGGATTCAAATATTCTATATAGAAAGGCCATGGGAGAACAAAAATATGAGACATTGCTATGCTAGCCAAATTTCTATAAGAGAAAACCAACATTCCATTGTTGAAGCCAAATAAAGTAAGAGCACTAGCATGTTGGCCATATTCTTCTAATAAATCCATCATCTTCGTGAGAGAAGAAGAGTCCACCATTGGAGAATCTTCATACTTCTTTGAGAGAGAGGAGAAAATTGCAAAGGTATTGAGGGAAAACACCCCCTTGCTAAGGATTTTTGAGCACCATAGTTCAAATAATTCTCTTCAAGTGTTTAATATTCATCTATTGTATTCAACCTCTACTACCAACAATCAATAAAGGGAGGTTTTTCCATTGTTTTTTTGATTTGTTTTCTCCATTGGCCATTGTTTGTGTATTTAACTCTTTGTTTTAGTTTATGTTTGTATATGCATTGTTTTCACTATTTGCAATGCTTTATTTATCTAAGTATGTTCACTAACAACATGATTTATGCATGTGATCCTTTGCACGGAACAATCAACTATTAAGAAGGTGTCTTTTGGTGTACCATTTCCACAAAATCACTACCACGGGAATGGAAACTCCATTATCATCTTTTCATTAATCTACAGATTATGTTTGTAGGATCCTCTCTCTGCATAACCACTCTACAAGGTACTTCGCATCTCTTTGGAATTTTTGCAGGACCTTTGGGACCTGTTCTGAGCCCAAGGAATTGAGTGTTCATTTTCTCTGCTCACCCGCGTGGCTTTTTCTCTGACATAGGCGCGCACACATCCGTGTGTGGCTAAACCCATATGGTTGCCAGAAAGTAAAAAATAGCCTCGTACTTTCTCTTATCTCAGGTTGTTGGCAACCTTTAGTGAATTGCCTTCACCTCTGCATTTATTGTTATTTGTTTATTTTCCTTGGTTGATTTACTAACCTAAATTAGTGGAGAAATTGGAGCATTCTTTCATTTGTATTTGCAACAAACACACATAGGTTAATTAGGGAGAAAAGTAAGTGGAAAAATTATGCATATGTTTTTCAAACTATTTTGATAAAGTTTTCCGCAAATCACATAGCTTAATTAGTAAAGGAGTAAGTGGCCCATTATCCACAAATCTTACTACTAACCAAAGCATTCATTTTTTCATTTTCGGGACTGGGATCAAGTGCTATTATAGAAAGGCAATAATCTATGCTTCCCTTGTGTCTCTTAGGCAAAGCTAGGCTTGCATATGAAAACTTTCTTCAAACATTTGAATTTCCATCTCCCTTGTTGAAAATCAAATATTTTAATAGGAAAAGAGAAAGTGAACCATTATCCACACCATATTTATTTTTCAATACAAGGAACAATCAACACTTAGAGTAATTAGAAGGATATTGTAAAGGATCACCAGATATCTGCATCTTACCACACTTCGTATGTTCACTTGCATCACACATTAAGATTTATAAGCTTTGTACTAGAAGGCATCTAGTTTCTGGAGATTTGTGTACTTAGTTTACTATTGCTTACAAAATCACTCCCTAAGTGAATTAAGACTCCTTAAAAACAACCATAACTTGAACCAACTAAGTTTCCCACAGGGGCCACCAAAAAATTTATAGTTCAGGCTAGGACCATTGGGGGTAGGCATCCCATAAGACGCCATGGTCATGTTACATATTTGAAACATAGTTTTTGACTTTTTCTGGATCTTAATATCCTTCAATCATGCCACGGAAAATATTACCCGAGCATGGAAGAGACCCGATTCAAAAGGGGTTCAGCTTAGGTCCAGTGCGTGCGGTACTCTTTGGGGCTACCCGACTCATTTAGTGCTCAATACTGGTAACTGAATACCAAGAAGCTAAAGAATCGAATGCTCAGGTGGGACAAAGGTACTTTAGTGCCCAAAATATAGGGCATCCTTTCCATATAAGTGATGGTGTGGGCAACACTTGACCCTCATTTCCATTACCTTGGTTAATTCTTTGGTTGCTGGAATGCATCACCAGTTCTTTCGGGATGTTGCCCCAGGACCCATCAGAATATGTATCTGCAAGGCCAAGTTACTTTGAGAGTGGAAAGGACGATTAATTCTGCATATGCTTTTTTATCATACACAACAAACGAAAACCATTTTTTGTTTGATTGATCACATAACTTAATTGTAAAAGGAAAGTAACCATTTTATTTTCGCTTTTGTTTTATGTATGTGATTTTATTGCATTGATATTTGTCTCCTTCCCTCACCATACACAAAGTAACATACACTCTAATTGACACCATATGGGACTCCAAGACTTGCCATCGATCTAGATGTCTCTTAAACCTCCCCCCATTACCAGGTGGTGTGTCAAGACTCCCACCATTTAGGTGTAGAGGAGGTCACACAACCGCCATTATAGGATATTCCTTTATTGGTTCATCTTTGCTTGGGACCCCTCCCTGTCAAAGCACACCCTTCACCAACCCATAAGGGTCCCCATGTGCTACCCTTTTAGGGAGCCCACACACCACTCACCCGGACAGTCCACGCTACACCCATCAAGGTAGTTTTCCTGAAACTTCCCCACAAAGGGCCCATTTACATATAACTATCGAAAATCATTTCACAATGATGAATAACTCACATATCTTGTTCCTATCTTCTTTAAACCTACCATATTTAAATAAGATAACCAATGAACCAATCGCTCATGGCCAACTATGCCCACCAAGCTCTCTTCAGACATTCCAAAGTTCGAAAGGAAATAGGGAGAAGAACCAGGAAACCATGTCATGATGTTTCACCTATGGTGTTCATATAATTGTATCACATACAATACTATTTGATTACGTCTATTTCAATGCACCCTTACTGGGCTTGCAGTAAAATGGTACATTGACGAGCCTTTTGTGTCACATGGAAAATTCAGCTCACTAGCTACAACTTTCCTCACTTTTTTCCAGCTCCTGGTTTGTCATGATTCATGCCTGGAACTCCTCACCCACTTCAAACAAACACCAACTACCCACATATCAGATGATATATATGAATGGCGGAAACGCTGTAGCTTGTGTAAAGCATAGTTTAAAGACAAATTCCTCCTTGTTATAGACATATTTGGGCACTGCAACCCCAATCACATATGTCCATAAACCAAGGGCTTTTGAGTCCCTAAAAGTGTTGTTTCGTACCCTAAAGGAATAAGGTCAGCTGATTACATCATCTCCCAGAAGTTCTCCACAGAAAACTGCTCAGAACTGGTCAAAACTGGACCATACAGACTGCTCAGTGTAGAGGGTGTGTTACACAGTATTTTGTCACCGTCCCTGTTACCCTTTCTCCCGTACATTGGAGGACCTATTCCAGGACCTGTGAGAAGTGACATAACCTGAAAACACCTGCATTGTATCCCCTTGAGTATGTACTCCATGTGCCCTGAAGACACCTTCTGTAAAATACCCATAAAAATAGCTCTTTTTCCATTGGCGCTGTTCCACAGTGTATCACTCGCGCCAATGGGGGAAATCCTCCAAAGAGGGCATGCCAGCTGGCGCTCTGTCTCAGAGTCGCACTAGCACCAACCCAGTTGGGTAAAGTTTTTAACAAACAAACTTCTGAAGGTTCCTTCTAACCTATCCATGAACTGATTCCAGTTTGCGTTAGTTCAGTTGGGCTTCGTATCTCCCAAGGAGGGAAGTAGTTCTCCACCTCTCATGGAAGCTTCCTAATGATAAGGACAATCCCATGAATCTGGTTGATGGTCTTATATACTCCTCCTACCTCTATATAAGCTTGTTCTTTCACCTTTGACAAGCTAGTTAGTAATTCTACTTTTCAAGCTCCCAAATCTAAGTCCCAAAGTCTGAGAATTGCTAAGCTCATGTTACAAGAGGCCTTGTTCATCCCTATAAGGCTCTATATTTAAGGAGGAGATCCATGTTCAAGTAATCAAGGAGAGAGAGGCTTGTTACCCATCCCCTACAAGCTTTGCAAGGCATGTGTTGCTGATCACCCAGCCAAAGGAGTATTTGACGTCAGAACTTGGTTGTATTCTCTTTTGTTTATTAATAATAATAGACGACTATCATTATGGTTCCACTCATGTGTCTTTATTATGATGTTTGAGTTGTATCCTTTCTGACTGATACATAGTTGCATTTCTTGGATTTTATGCTTGTATTTGTCTTGTTCTTTGCATGTGCAGGTGTCTATTCACGAGGATCGTGAGGATTGTGACCAGCTGAAGTGAAAGAATGGAAGTGACGACTCTTCTACGAATACTAGCATTGGATTCAAGGTAGGCTCTCATCATTGGCCTTTACTTTGCAATTAGGAACCTACGTGTTAGCGTTGTTTGATTGTTGCTAGACCCCATTTAGGCTAGTGGGCTCGCCTCTGTCTGCAGAGGGGATTTACCTGTACAACATTATGTCTAATTCTAGAAATACTTCCGAGGTTAACGCCGTCCAGTCCACCACGACGGATAAAGCCTCGAAAGGAAAGAAGAAGGGGAAAGCGAAAGATAAATCTGATCAACCCAAGCAGGACTCCCCTAAACCTCCTCCCGAGGAAGGAGCCAAGCGTAAACCCAAGCATTCTTGTCTTATCTGTGACGAGGATCACTACACCAAAGACTGCCCAAGGCAGTTCAAAGTTAGTCGCTTGTTGAAAGGTGCTCCTAGGACTCCAGCGGTGCTGAAAGAACCTTTCCCTTCATAGCAAACGCAAATGGTGGCTGACCCATCCTCATCTTCTTCTCCTTTTGGTTCCCAAGTGTTCATGGATGGAATGATTCCCATTCACATTATGACTCGAGCAAAGGAATATCTGTCACCTACTGGGAAAGAGCCTGAGGTCCCCTCAAGTGCTCCTCTGTCTAGTTCTGGTCCGCTCCATATCGAGAGACCTAGCACTGAGATGCCTATTCGACCCCCTCCTAAAGGTGTACTCCAGAGATCTTCTTACAACCCTAATGCTCGTGCTTCCCAGCACTACAACATCGTTGAGGACTTATCTCAGGCCCCGTCAGCTATGTCCGCTCTAGAATTTCTGCAGAGCTGCCCCCCCAGAGGAAGTCCTTGCTATCAGCCATCGGTGGCATCGACCCGGCTGACTCGGATTTGATTACTTTTGATCTCGAGAGCCATTTACTGAGACTGCCTCACCAGATTGCCTTCCTTATCCAGGCCATCATCAATTCTAAAACGATTCATCGTACGGTTATTGATGAAGGCGCTCCAACTTGCATTATGTTTGTTGCTTGTTGGAAGGCTATTGGGTCTCCAACTTTGAGTTAGTCTCCTACAACCTTGGAAGCCTTTGACGAGAGAGAATCTCACCCTTACAGTATCCTCCAATGCTTGCCTATTACTGTGGAAGGGAAGACTATCGAAGTGGAAGTTGAAGTCATTGATGCTAATCTTACTTACAACCTCCTTTTGGGCCGGAGCTGGACATATGCCATGCACGTCATGGCTTCATCTCTATTTCATGTCATTTGTTTCCCTCATCAAGGGAAAATTGTCACAGTAGACTAGCTCTCCTTCTTCGCTTCCTCTTCTGAAGACAACATGCCTTTTGTGGAGCATACCTCCGTTCCATTGGAGAGTGTGGGAGCTGGGCTCTTTAAAGATCCTACCCTCATGGGTGTCTTTTCACTCCCACCTCCGAACCTCGCTTCTATCGGTTTGATTTCCACTCGTTCTAGTTCCCCATTGCACATTGTCGCTACCCTCGGCCCCTTTGCAAAAGGGGGCATTGATTATCTAGTCGGTAACCCTCGCTCGGCCGGGGGGCATGGGCATATCATCAGTGTCGTTGATCATTTTACAAAACGGGCCAAGACGACACCTACACTATCTAGGCCATTCACACAGCGGTGAAATTGGGTAAGCCCCGAAATAGGCCTTACTTGAACAAGTATCATGCGTGCACGCTATTTTTGTACATACGTGTGCTTTAGCAAGTGTGTTGTCTGTGCATGTTTTTCATGTTTTTGTCTTGGTGTGTTGGCGTGATTGCCGCTTATTGCATCCTTTTGCTTCTTGGACAGATGTCTGGTTCGCCTTACGTTAGTTTCGCTGATGGTGCCTCCCGCAGTACACGCAACTTGTCCTCTGCGGCATGGGTGATCTATGATCCTCATGGTGAGTTAGTAGACCTTCAAGGGGTTTGTCTAGGTTGTACCACGAACAATGTTGCTGAGTATAGTGTTGTGATTGAGTTACTAGCTGAGGCAATTAATCTCGGTATTCGAACATTGGTTGTGAACTTGGACTCTCAGCTTGTCATCCACCAGCTCAATGGGCGTTATTCCGTCAGAGACCATTGGATTTTAAGGTTATATCTACGTGTTAAGTTGTTAGAAAGGGATTTTGATTTCATTACATATCAAAATATTCCAAGACGATTTAATACGTTAACTGATGCATTAGCTAATTATGTATTGGACAGACATTTGCATAACATGTAATTTAAAATAGCATAAGAAGCATAAAACACAATAAACCATAAGCATATGTATATATATATATATATATATGTCCAAATGTTTGCACAGCGTGCATCATCAAAAAATAATACATGTTTGTCTTAATACATCCAGAGACAACGTGTCTCTCAAAAAATATGCATGGAAATAAAGCCTAGATATCTAATCCCTATGGTGCTCATGGTAGCATGTCATTGCCCGCACTAGGCGTCTCAAGAGTTGGTGGATGCGACTCAGCACCCCCACCATGTGCCGTTGGTACGCTAACGGGACATCCGCTAGCCGAGCATAATTCGAAATCCCTCAAGCGATACCCTCAAGGTTCTGGATGAGTTCTCCCCCCTCAGCACCCTCCTCCTGAGGATCTACTGCAGGATGGTTTCTCCTCGAGATAGGAGACATGCCGGCTGGTCGCTCTGGGCCAACGCCTGCATATGCATATAATTGTTATTAGAACAAGCATGTATTAACACAAAAAAAATCATAAAAACACCAAATCAAAAAGAGGTCATACCTATCTCCTCATCCCAATCCTCTCCCTCTGGCAGTGGGAGATGAGGGTCACCTGTGAAGTCAGTCCCTGCATACGGCCAATCCTTGACCACGATCAGTTGGTGGCGAAGCCACCCAAAAAACTCTGGCCTCCATGACATTCGCTGGCCTCCCCCCCCCCTCTAGGCATAAGTGCTGCCCAATGAGCCATCCTCAGCTCTCGAGGCACCGGATCAGGTACGAAGGCCCCTTGGCCCTGAAAGATTGGTAACCATTCCAAAATGAATGTCACCAGAATGGAACCATACCTGAACTGTTGCAGTTTGCCACGCTTACCTTTTGTAAGCTGCCTCTTCATGTTGGTCGTCACTGTTGCCGCCCAATTGAAGATGGTTGGATTTAGACACTCTGTAGCCAGTATAAGTTGGTTCTTTGTTGCCTCATGCGGTGCCTGCGCCCCCGCGGCCCGTGTGATGGTGAATAACACTACTTCGAGTGTTAGGTCCTGAATTGTGGCGATGTACACTTTTGAGCTGCCAGATCCAAATTATGCCCCTGGGCACACTCGAGCCATCACCTCCCCCATCTTCTCACCATATGGCCTGCTACCTGTCAATAGGGACACCGGCCCTCTACGCGATAGTCTAGTGATGAAATAGACGTCAGATATGTCCAGTTCCAACACTTGGTCTCGTATACGAAACACTTGATCACGTTCGTCCCAAAGGTTGATTAAGTATCGTAAGAGCTCTAGCTGAGCTCGTAGATAAGACATGAGGAAGTATTTCTTTAGCCCACAATTCCTAAGGGCTTCCATGCAATCTTCGTCAGCTATAGCCAATTCGTCTACTCTGTCATGCTCTCTTTCCTTCCATTGGATCACCATTTTGATTGTTTCCCTATAGCCACAAGGTCAAAAAACATCAATTAGATCTTTGGTAAACTTAGAAATGCAGTGAAATGGCTTTAAAAATTTTAAATTTTGAAAAATAGATGCCCTCAGTTGTTGGCGCGACTGTTTTTAAAACAATCACGCCCATGGGCGTGGGCCTTTGGAGAAAAAGGGCCCATTGGTGCAGGTCTGTGCCCGATACCCGCACCAATGGATGCAACACTAAATTTTCAAAATCCCTCAACAGAGGTCGATAAAGCAAGCTACAACTGCTAAAAAAATGGACTAAAATGGAGTGGGAGAGGATGCCTCTCACCTGGAACTGGCGGCGCTCCAAATGGTCGCACGGATTCGTCGCAATCATCACCCAAAGATCGCACACCAAAAGCACTATTGTCACTCTCCAATGGGGTAAAAGTAAAAAGTAATTTTTATTTTTACCATTTTCACATGTTTATAGCTTTTTTAACCCTAAATAGGTTTTAAAAGTCATTTTTATGAATATTTTAATATATATTTCTGTCAAAAATGGATTTTACGCTTATTTTTGTGCAGCGACAGGTTTTTGTGCAACTTAGGCGATGAAACGAGTTGTATTTTATACTTTTTCGGACTCGGTAAATACACGAAAAAGTCATTATGGAGTCATCTTTCTTCTCTTTTCTGACTCTCTAAACATGAAAAGAATGCCGAGTTATTCCTCTCGACTCGTTAAACATAAATGAGAGGCGGTCGTCTTTAAACTCTTTTCCGACCATGTAAAAACGAAAAGATCGTCGGGCCCTTGTCGTTTCAGGCTCGTTAACGGTTACAAAACGACGTGATTTCGGTCATTTTTTTACTTTTTCAGGTCGAAGTCACTAATCATGAAAAGTATTCCTTGATCGTAATGGTCGGGCGGTTCTTTCGATCATTGTTTTATACTTTTTCGGGCTCGAGAGACACAACTTTACGAAAAAGGACACCCCTGGAGTTTACTTTTCTGTTGTCTTTTCAAACTCTCTAAACATGAAAAGATGCCGAGTTTTTCCTTTGTTAGACCCGCTAAACCTTGATGACATTGGATTCCGCAAAAATGACGCTTTACAAGCATATGCTACTCCCGTCAAGCTTGTCATTAGAAATAACCGGAGTACTCGCCAGAAATGGTGGGGAAAATGGAACCAAAATCATTGTCGTGTCGGCAGTATGTCGCTCTTGAATATGTCACTTGTCTGCATTCGTGTCTGGGTGGGGACATCTCATCTCATTTTTCACTTGCTTCTGTGGGTTTGGGTGATCCTGTTTGACCTCTCATCTGCTCATTGCCTTGTCACCATGACCTCTGATCATTTGATGTCAAATACTGCCAAGTCCACTGTCGTGCCACCGATATGTTCAAGAGAAGTTGACCTCTGCAGAATAATCAACCTCCCTCTGATAACTCACATACTCCTGATTCACAAAAAATATTATCTTCCTTCGTCTTGTGTCGATGATGTGGGAAACACTATGGCCCACCTTCAATCAAGGTCACTTCCTGTCGACTTCAGCTCATTATACAAGAAGTTGACCCAGGGACTCCCTTCAGGTGCCTTGCAGCCTGCATGCCTCAATGGCAGGTTCTTCGTGTTCGACGCGAGGTTTTCATCATTGGCCTCTGATCGAATAATTCTATGGGTGTTAGATGCCGGCTCATTGATTCGCACGCCATAGATTGTACCTATAGTACCTTGAGGACCATTGTCATTATTGGTGGTACCTCTCGCGTCTATTAACAGTTTTCATCATTGACTGGTAATCAGATGATGTTCCTGCATGTTCGACTTCGACTCCCATATTCGCATGCTTGAACTTGTACTTTGTTTGGGTCGAGATGGAGCGCAAGACCCCGGATTTTGTCTGTTAGAATCCAGGTTGCGATTTTGTGGATTGTTATGATCCTTACATGACTCATTCATTGGATGGCTGCAACCATGCCTGAGTCTGTTTATCGATCCTCACTGGATGGTTGCGTCCATACCTTGGATCTAGACTTTTATGTACTCTGCTATGGATGGTTGCGCCCATACCACATACATCATGTACTTAAGATATCAGTTGTACTTCTCTACGCAGGTTCTCCGACAGCAGTGTTTTTCGGTTGGCCATGTTCTTGTAAAGCATTTCACCCCTCTCTCTCTCTCGGGCCTCATGCTTTAGGAGGCATCTGTTACATAGCAATTTGTCACCGTCCTTGTTACCCCTTCTCCCACACCTTCGAGGACTCATTCTGAGACCTGTGAGAAGTGACATGACCTGGAAACACTTGCATCGTATTCCCCTAAGTACAAACTTCATTTGCTCTGAAGACATCTTCTGCAAAAAACCCATAAAAACAACCCTTTTTCCATTGGCGCAGTTTCACTATGCATCACTCACGCCAATGGCGGAAATCCTCTAAAGAGGGTGTGCCAGTTGGCGCTCTGTCTCAGAGTCGCACTCGCGCCAACCAAAATGGGTAGTGTTTTTAACAAACCAATAGCTGAAGATTCTTCCTAACTCACTCCTGAACTGAATCTATCTTGAGTTGGTTTGGTTTGGCTTCGAATCTCCATAGAGGGGAAGTGGTTTGCCACCTCTCATGGAAGCTTCTTAGTGATAAAGCCAATCCCATGAATATTTTGGATGATCCTAACTCCTTCTC
This sequence comes from Pinus taeda, assembly GCA_000404065.3. NCBI lineage: Eukaryota > Viridiplantae > Streptophyta > Pinopsida > Pinales > Pinaceae > Pinus > Pinus taeda. The sequence continues at coordinate 37,416 of APFE030943140.1, read as the reverse complement.
CTCTATCTATAAAAGCTTGTCCTTTTGCCTTTGACAAGCTAGTTCCAAAGTTCCAAAGATTGAGAATTGTCAAGTTCATGCTACAAGAAGCCTTCTTCATTCCCATAAGGCTAAATATAAAGTAAGGAGATTCTTGTCCAAATAACCAAGGAGAGAGAGGCTTGTTCCCATTCCCAACAAGCTTTGCAAGACATGTGTTGCTGATCACCCAGCCAAAGGAGGATTTGACGTCAGAACTATGGTTGTATCCTTCTTTGTTTATCAATAATAGACGACTATTATTATGGTTCCACTCTTATTGTTCTTTGTAATAATGATGAGTTATATCCTTTCTGACTGATATATAGTTGCATCTATTAGATTTTATGCTTGTGTTTGTGTCGTTCTTTGCATGTGCAGGTGTCCATTCATGGAGATCGTGGGGATCGTGATCGACCGGAGCAAAGGAACGTGAGTGTCAACTCTTCTACAAGCACTAGCATTAGAATCCAGGTAGGCCCTCATCATTGGTCTTTAATTTTCAATTAGGAACTTGCGTGGTAACGTTGTTTGATTGTTGCTAGACCCAATTTGGGCTAGTAGGGATCGCCTCTATCCGCAGAGGGGATTTACCTCCACAACACACCCCCGAGGGCGAGTGGGCCGCCGGGGTAGCACGGGGTGGTGCTGTGGCGCCAACCCGACGCCACCTTGGCAGCCCGCTTACCCCATGAGTGTGGCTAGTTGATTCTCGTAATCAACCAACCACCCCTAGGGGGCGGGTGGGCCGTCGGGGTGGCGCGGTGTGGTGCTACGGTGCCACCGCGATGACCCCCCCTGGGTGTGGCTGGGTGATTCCCGCCCCCCAGGGGTGGTTGGTTGATTCTCGGAATCGTCCAACCACGCTCGGGGGGTGGGCAAGCCGCTGGGGTGGCACGGGGTGGTGCTGCGGTGCCCACACTGTGCCACCCCTGCGGGCCGCCTGCTCCCGGGGATGGCTGGTTGATTTTCGGAATCAACCAGCAAACCCCGGGGGTAGGCGGCCACCAGTGGCAGGGGTGGGTGGCGCAGCACCACCCGTGCCACCCCAGTGGCCCGCTCGCCCTCAAGGGTGGCTGGTTGATTTGGAGAATCAACCAGCCACCCCAGGGGGTTGGTGGGCCGCCAGTGTGCACAGGTTAGGGCACCCGCCCCTCACCGCAACCACCCTGGTGGCCCACCCGCCCCCCAAGGATGGCTGGTGGGTTCCAAGAATCAACATCCACCCCTGGGGGACAAGTAGGCCATAGGGGTGGAGGGGTGGGCACCGCAGTTCCCACCCCGCGCACCGTGGCAGCCCACCCGCCCCTTGGGGCTGGCTGGGCGATTCTTGAGATCACCCAGCCACCCCCCGAGGGTGCACGGACCATCATTGTGGTGCAAGGTGGGCGTCGCAACACAACCCCGCACCACCCCAGTGGCCCACACACCCCCCGGGGGTGGCTGGGCGATTCTAGGGTGGCTAATCAACATTTTAACAAAAAAAAAAAAAAACTAAGTTGATTGGATATAAGTTAGTTGTATGCATTAAAGTCACGTACATACATAGGTTTACTTAAGAATAGCCGCATACAAAAATCAGAATAAGAAAATTAAATCAAGTTTTGTTAAATTTTGATTCGCCCCCCTACCTCAGTATTTTTCCTAACAATTTGTATCAAAGCAAGTGTGGTGATGTAAAATTTTAAGTGTGGACACAAACAATTCCTCTAGCCCAATAGTGGGTCTAGCCACAAACAAGACATTCTATGGAAGATTTCCTTAGGTTAGAACCAATTAAGAGGGCCTACCTCTTAGTATGCTTATCCTATTTGGTGATGACCTAAGGAAATCATCCATAGAATGTCTTTTTTGTGGCTAGAACCCCTATCGAGCTAGAGGAATTATTTGTGTCCGCACTTAGAATTTTACTTCACCACAAATTGGCGACTCCGCTGAGAAACCAATCCTTATCTTTGCTTGTTTGTAATTTCATGGTTTTGTGTGAACTTTTATAGTATCACCACTTCCCTTTAGTTATGTCTGCTTTGTCTTGTTCATTGCTTTGGGTCTGAAATTCACAGTAGAAAGTCTGGTCTCAACCTTTGAAAATTTTATTTTTTTCTTTGCATCCTTGATCAGCACAATTATTTCGTTGATTGTCGCACCGATCAATGCAATATGCTCAGAAATAGTCGCGCCAACCCTTCTGGTGCTTGTTTTCAGTTAGGCAGCCACGCCAATGCCTGTAGGTGAAGATTATGGTTCACCTTAGATCTCAACTAGTGTGTCTTTATCTCTTGATTTCTGCCTCTTAGCTTGTTCTGACTGTGTTCTCCTTGATTAGAAAGATTCATTGTGCTTGCTTGGTTTAGCCCACCCTCTGATGTGTTAGGTCTGGCCCTATGTGAAGTTCTTTTTTTTCTTTTTTTAAATCCCTCGATCAATGCTAGTTGTCAATTAGGAAGTCGCATCAATCAAGCCATCAACGCTAGTTGTAATACTGGTCAATCGTGTTGGTCATGCCTATTGGCGCTAGTTGTCAGTTAGGCAGTAGTACCAGTCTCTCAGTTAAGAAAAAAATCAGAATTTCTCCTATTCCAATGCCAGTGTACCTTGACCCTTAGACTCTCTTCTTCCACCCAGAAGTGACTAGGATGCTTTGTTTGCTTCATTTTCAATTGAATGAGTGAAAGAGTCTCGTTTGTTCTCTTATTTCGAGTGTCTCTTTTCTCATTCCGTGCATAGATTACATTGCTTGGTTTGTCGATTGAAGCATTCGTGTGTATGGTCTGTTTGATTCATGGAAGCAGTTTTTTTTAGTTTCAATTATCATGCTTTGGGTTTTATCGATGCTTGTTTGTTCAGAATTGTGAAAATTTTCATTAAAATGCTTTATGTGAAAGATTCATTTTTGCCTTTTATGAAAAGAAGAACATCATTCTAGTTTAAGAGAAAATATTGCATTAGTAGCATCATTGAAAAGCTAGAATTGCAACATCACAAGCATTGGAAATGAAATGAAACTTATTTTGTTGTTAAGGGAAGATTAAGTGCATTTAGGAGATTTATTAGAGAAATATTTCATTATTTGATTGTTGCATTGATTTTGTGTTCCCTATCTCTCAATCAGTGTTAAATTTCATCGAACAAAGATCTCTTTTCTCATATAGCTGCATGTAGGAGTTTTGTCAGATGACAGCGGTAGGGCCTTGAAATTGAGACCTAATTCAATATCAACCATTAAAATTTATTGAATTAACCTAAGAAAGCATTGAAACTTAACACTTACATTTAGTGGTCTAGGATAGAGACGTGTTCCAACATCTTTAAACCTAGCAGCTGTCATTTGCTTCAGCACTAGACAGCGCTAGTACAGACTTGTGCTCCCTATACCATCGAGTATATAAATGGAGACCCCACTAGGCTATAATCCTTTATCCATAGGACGTCGAGTCTACTACCTTGTAAATGTGATACACCAAACACAACATTCGAGGAGATTTCCTGCCCGTACTCCTCGATTCACCGAGAGGTATTCTACAGTTAACGGTTACCTGGTAATCCTTTTGCCTAGAATACCCTAAGTAGTCATTTTTTATCTTTACTGACCATTTAAATTTGAAATGATCATCAAGCACTTGTCCTTTCAAGCTTGTTAATTCTGAAAGTGACTAGAGTCACCTTTCGTCCTTTTCTCGACTCTTAAAATATGAAAAGGCAAAGTTTTGTTTTAGTGTCTTAAAATTAACTACCCACGATATATTTCTTCTTAAAGTTATCTTCCTTAGTGTTTCTTTAAAATTCAATTCCAATGGAAAAATTTCCAAAGTCTACCAGTCAAGGGTTCCCCTTGGAAGGGAATTATGGTCTTTTTCCTTCTTTTGGAAATGTTGGTGCTCCTTATCTGGCAACATTGTCCCTCCCTGGACTAACCATTGGTTTACCTATCTGGTTATTTTTTACCTCGGTGATCCCGAGTGTCCTAATTCCTACCCCACCATCTCCTTCATTTGAATCATGTCACAATGATTCTAAGGTTGACACCTCTCCTTCTTCCTCCATTTCTTAACCCTCCTCTTCTACTTTTCTTAGTGAAAGTTCCAAATCTAATAACCATGAGGCTAAGAAGAAGAAGCAGAAGATGAAGAAAAAGAAGTCAAATAAGCAAGAGGCCAACCGTGTAGCTATTGCTCTAAATGCACTTCCTATCAACAAACCTTCTGATCCTCCACAAAAGGTCAAATTCCCTCGCAAGCAGTGTAAGGGTGACCATCTCCTTTGAGACTATATTGGAATTCCCAAAGTCCTAGAGGTATGGTCTCAAAACCTGAACCGACCATCCCTGTCGACCTATAGAGATCATGTCGATGTTACGCCTTCAGCTAATGATGGTAAGAAGAAGGAAAAGATTAGATTCCCCTATAGGTTATGTGAAGGAGAGCATCTTCTTCACCTTTTTCCTCTTATGGATAAAGCTTCCAAAGTTATGGAAAACCTTACAGCTCCTCAACCCAACTTCTTGTTGGTTATTGGTGGCTTTTTTCTGACCCTCTCCCGGTTGGTCAAGAGATTGACATAGGTTCATCTCTTGCCCGTCCTGCTCTTCCTGAGCGAGACTCTCTTGTGTTTGTTCTCAACCAGCCATTGGTTGAAAAGAGTTTCTACTTGGGTTTCACCACCAATTTCTCACTTTGTTCTGGGAGAGAGTGATCATATTGCTCATGTACTTCTCATCTCCTCAGATTCTCATGAATCGAAGTGTGAACCTCCTATCCCAATTGTTCAGGAGAGTCCTTCTCTTATTCCTGTATAACATGGGGGAAATCATATGATACCCCCACCAAGTAGTTTTTTCGTCTCTTTCGATTGGGGTCCATTGACTAGTTTCTGCCTCCCATCGTATGTGCCTTTCCATATCACAGTACATGCATATAATATGGTAGTACATGGCACTATATTAGACAAAGGTGTGTCTATTAGCATCACACCTTCTACTACTTGGCAGGCTTTGGGTTCCCCACAGCTTGTGCCTATCACTTAGAATCTGTTGGCTTTCAATAAAGGAACCAGTCAACCCTTGGGGGTCCTTTCGAAGTTCCCCATTACTTTGGAAGGGAAGATCGTCTATATAGACATAATGGTAGTCCAAGGTCCTTTGGATTTCAATCTTCTCCTTGGACGCGACTATGTTTATATCATCGGAGCTCTTGTTTCTTCACTTTTCCATGTGGTTTGTTTTCTGCATGAAGGGAGAATATTGACCATTAATCAATTGTCGTTCATTGGTCACCAAGCACCTCCTTTGTAACCATCGTCCCCTATTAGCTCTTGTTTGCAAGCAGTACCTTCCCTACCACAGGTCAATTATGTGGCTACCCATTCCATCTCCACATCTATTGGTGATCAGACAGATGGTATAGTACATTATGTACTGGGGGCATTGGAACCCGATCTGTCTTTGGTACCAAATAACATGTATTCTTCCCAGAGTATGGTTCTTCCATCTAGTGAAGACCTCTTGGGAGCCATTTTCTCGTATGGTCCCTGATAAGATTAATGAGGATAGTTATGTTTCTTGAGTCAACCTCGTTAGAAAATGAAACAACGTGCAAGGATAGTTTATTCCTGTATCAACCTCGTTAAAAAAAAATGAAACAAGAGATATGAGCATAGTTCATTGTCTCGTATCAAGCTCGTTAAAAAATGAAACAAGAGTCATGAGGATAGTTCTTTTTCTTCTGTCAAGCTCGTTAAAAAATGAAACAACGTATGAGGATAGTTTTTTCCTGTATCAGCCTCGTTAAAAAAAAAAAAAAAAATGAAACAAGAGATATGAGCATAGTTCATTGTCTTGAGTCAAGCTCGTTAGAAAATCAAACAAGGGTCATGAGGATAGTTCCTAGTCTTGTGTCAACCTCATTAAAAAATGAAACAAAGGGTGTGAGCATAGTTCTTTGTCATGTGTCAAGCTCGTTCAAAAATGAAACAAAGGTCTCGAGGATAGTTCTTTTACTGTGTCAACCTCATTAAAAAAATGAAGAAATTCCCTTTTCCAAATCGAGTCTTTGATTAAGATCTCGTAAAATCCCAATCGAGTCTTTTCAGGATCTCGAAAGTGAACCTTCATTCCATCCACCTAGTTGACTAAATGAAGCTTGGGGGGCATGTACCTTGATTGAGTTGTTACGCCAGGGGCATGCAAAATTATAGCAAGCATAGATTTTCATTTCAAGCTTGTGTAAACATTAAACCAAATCCAAGCAGAGTTCTCCATGGTTCAAGCTTGTGTAAAAAAGAATCCATGCCCAATTTACATCTTGTGATTGCCATTTTTATCAACTAATTTCTACTAGATGAGCCTTGGTTGTGTCATTCCATTGCCACCATCTCTTTGGCCGATCATATGCTTTCACTTGGTTATTTTTCCTTTCCTGAAGGACTACTGCAATGAGTTTTTTTATTAGCCAGCCTCTTGACCATTACATGTTTTAACCAATTCCATCATTTCCAAAACTAGTTGCTACCCTTTATACCACTCATTCCTCTAGGATGAGTCATCCTTAAGCTCTTTTTTGACTCGTAAAATATGAAAAGATTGCCGAGTATTTTTTCCCTTTTTGACTCGTTCAAGAGAATAAAAACAGGGGGTCCACTTTCAGGCTATTTTCCGACCCTTTAAACACGAAAATATTGCCGAGCTCTTTTCATTTTAAACTCATTAAAGGCTGAAAAATGTCATTTACCCAGTATACATTTACTCCTTTTTTGGGTTGGGATGAATTATTTACGAAAAAGGTACTCCTTGACTGAAATGGTCAAGCAGCTCTCTCAAGTATCATTTTCTACCTTTTCAGGCTCGAGAGACACAAATGTACGAAAAGGGACCATGTGGATTTTTCTTTTCTATGTCTTTTTCAAACTCTCTAAACATGAAAAAGATACCGAGTTGCACCCTTGTCGGACTCGTTAAAATTTCAAGCAACATTGGATTCGTCACCATGACGAACATGAGATTCTCCTTCCTAGGACTCATTAAACTTACTAGGTAAGATCCGTCCGATGGATGAACTTACAATGCAAGCATATGTTATCCCCTTCAATCTTGCGATTAAAAAATAATTGGGGTACCTGTCAGAAATGGTGGGGGAAAATTTGGAAATCCAATCAGTTGTGTTGGAAACTCACTCTTGAACACAACACTTTCTGCTTCATGTCGGGTTGGGATATCCTCCTTTTTATTGTTGACCTTCCTGGGTTGGGCCATTTATTTTTGCCTTCCATTTTATTTTTTCCACATCATCATGACCACCAATCCTATGGATCCAAAAGCTGCCAAACTTCTAGTCGTGTTGCCGATATGTTCAAGATTTTTCCTTCTACAGTTACACTTATCCTTGATTCTTTGTATCATCCAAAATCATTTTGCTTCCCTTTGTCTCATGTCAATGATGTGGAATACATTATGGCCCTCCTTTGACACGGTCATTTCCTGTCGACTTCAGGTCATTATCCAGGAAGTTGACCCAGAGACTCCCTTCCAGTACCTTAGATATTGCATGCCCTAATGGCAAGTTCTTTGCACTCAACAACAAGTTCACATCATTGGCTTTCGATCGGGTGATTTCACAAGTGTTTGACTACAGTTCCTTTATTCACATTCCGTGAATTGTGTTGATAGTACTGTTGAGGGAAAAGTGATTTCCTATCATTTAATTTATCAACCTGGGGATTTCGTAAACTTGTGAAGCATGTGTGCACTATATGTGCTAGAAATTGTCTTTCAGTTTAGATCAATCTAACTACAAAATAATGAAAAACAATTCATCTAATATATGAAATCAAATAATGAAAATGAAATTCAACTAACCTGTGAAATAAAAAACAACTAATATATGCTTAGTTACTCCCACATTTAGTTATGAAGTGTTACCTTCTTGAGATAAGCAACTATTTATACTTTAACTTCTAATGTCCTGGAAAGGCAAGTAAAGTGTGCAGAAAATAACTCAGTAATTGCATGTATCAAATATTCAACCATTCAATTTTGAAATATGATTAAATCAATTTCTTAGAATGATCTTTAGGAATACCAGTTAAGGCAATTAAATGAGGATCTTAAAAGGAAATATAAAAGCACGAAAAAGTAAAGCTCAATGATTCAATAGGTTGAACATTCAATCACCCAATTTGAAATCACCTTCTTGGCCTGATCCTTTATTCAATTATACAATGAATTGATGGTTTGATCTAAGAAAGTAAATAACAGAACATGAAAGGAAACTAAATAACTATGAGCCCTTGCCTCAAACTTAATCCAATTAGAAAATACATAAATTTTCCCTATTTAAATGTTTTTAGAAAAGCAAAGATTACATAGTCATTCTAAAACTAATACTAAGAAAGCAAATGAACTTTAATCTATAAAAGTAATTAAATCTCACAATCATTAGATGGCCATTCCAATGGTGTATGAGAATGGCAAGTGAAAAATCTCCATATGCAAGCAAAACTAAATCTTCAAATCTCCAAGTATAAGCTCAAAATTCTCTATTAAAAACATGAGCATTTCTTCAACTTTACACATGCCTTTAAAAAGAGAAGGCTCTCCTATTTATACAAAAACATAAGAAGCTATCCTATTTAATGAGGATCCACTAAAATCTCATATATTTACAACCAAATAGCTCATAATGAAACACATATCCCCTAGGTGTCTCATAGAGTTCTAATCTAAATAAGAAATTATGAGACATCTTATAGAGTTACAATCCAAATAGGACATATATCTTTCTTTGACCTTTACCCAAATCTCTTTTGAAGGGAATTCGAATTTGAGCATTTGAAGCCACATAAGGATGCCTTGGAAGCTTTCAAGTGACTTACACATGTCATGAAACTCAAGCCACATATATAGATATATGAAACCATGTTAATTTCCTAGTTTTTGATCATAAATTAACTTTAAATACATAAAATAAATAAATTTGGTAAATAAGGATCCTAACCCATATATTTATGAAAATGGTGGCTAATGAAAGGTTATATGGTTATGTAGTTGTGACATGTGAGTGAAATGGTGGCGATAAAGGTAAAAGTGGATGTCATCTTGAAGACATTTTGGAGGCCCAACATACCCCCCAACTAGAGTAGTTGCATGTCCTCATGCAAATATTGCATTAATTCCTTTGATTTACTCGCAACGTCTTTGCTTTTGAATGAGCTTGGCTTATATCATATGTCCTTAAACTTTGCATTTGACAATTTTATTTATTCTTACAAAGTATTCCTTGTCATACATTGAATTGCAACATGTTTGGTTGGTTCCTGTGTTTCAACCAAATTCTAATTGGTATTGGTTCTTGTGTTTCAATACCTTTTTTATTTTTGTTGCAGCAAAATTCATTGAACATATTTAAGAATGCATCTTTAAAATCAGCCATATAGTGTGCTCATAATTTAAGCATTATTTGCAAATCATAAAACTTTTTGAATCATAATGTAATCGTAATTGATTAGGACAAGTATGTTCGGATGAAATGAAAATGTTTGATGTTGTATGATATATGAATATGAAATAATGTCCCTTCCCCCCAACTAAAGATATGACAATGTGAAAGAGGAGGTGAGGAATTTCCCGAAGTTACAATTTTAGTATTTTAAGGAATTGTGTGACTAAAAATTAGAAAACCACATACCTTCACTTACCTTCAATGTGCATGAGTTATGGAAATTGAAGAGTGTGGTTGCTTCTGAATCATGGAATGAAATATAGAATTCATCTGTTTCTTGGTTGCATAAATGGTGGATGAGGTTGTGAACTGGATTCTTTATTCTGCTACTAAATCTATTGGATATGCTGCAAAATGCTGAAATGATATAGTCTTCAATTGCTATAAAACTAAGGGTACAACTCTAGTCATGTGAATAAATGTGTCGGTGTCGAGCATGAAGAGAGGTCATTGGATTACCGACCATTGATGAATGTCATTAACCAATGCAAGGCAAACTCGCCATTAATGTCAACGAGTGCCAAGGTACCTAGGTACATCTTGCGAAGGGCGAATAAATGAGTCGATGTCGAGCCACTTGCAAGATCCAACAATCAAGGGACATTGATGTATTCTTATGATTGTTGGCGAGAGAGCCTGTCATTAAGGCATCCAAGCCTCAAGGTACTAATGAGGACTCTAGCCTTGGACCTAGATAATGTGTTGATGTCGATAGGCCAAGGCTTGTTAGAGGGAAGGCCTTAAGGAATCCTCCATCATCTAACGCGAGCATGAAACAATGATTTTGAAGGACTATGAATGGAAAATTTTGCAGTGGATCAAGGTTTATTTAACGGAAAGAAAAATGACAAGTGAATGGAAATTAAAAGGACAAATCAGCATGTAAGCAAGCTAAATGTCTTTATGAAAATGGGTTATGAGTTAGTGAAAGCAAGGCAGGAAAATATGAGATGAGAATTTTATTGACTAACTAAGTGAAATGCAATGCAACTACAAAGGAAATGAGATGAAGGTTTTATTGACTGAAGGAGTATGGATGCAATGGAAACACTGGCATCTGAAAGGCTTGCAACTGTTGGATTTTATATGCATTATCATTTGCTCATGCATTAATGTTTCATCTCTATTGCTGCTCTAATCATTTTCTTGTGAAATAAATGTGGTCTTTGAGAGACACTATTTGTTGATGGTCATATGTTCTTCCTCCTGGAACCTGCAAAAAAACTAGTACCTCTTTTCCAATGGATTGTAAGGTTATCAAATAGAGAGGTGATCAATTTCTCTATTAATGACATTTACATTAAAAAAAATAAGAATCAATACTATTAAACAAGTTCATGAAAGAAAACCAAAAGATTTTATACCTGTGTCGAAAGTAGTGCCTCAAGTTATCTGTTGTTACTTTTCAGAAATTTTTTCATTATTTACTGTTACAAAATCTGATAATAGCTTCCTCATTTTGTAGATCTCATCGAAATATTTCCAACGATGCCTGAATCATCGAATTCCGATGTCATATGAGAAAGTTAGACTGTTTTGAAATTTTTATGAAATAGTGAAAATTGTCATGTAAAATGTGGCATGGGAACATGATGCTATAGTGAAAGATGACGTAAGCAGATGAAATGGTTAGAATGGATTATTTGACAAATAAATCATTGAGTTAAATGCATAGTTGCTTAATTGTTTTCCAATTGCAGAATTGTCGAATAGCTATAGAATCATTGTACAGTTGCGGAATGTGCACAAATTCTGTAGCTAAAATCCTAAACAAACAACTCAAGTTAGTAAATAACCAAAAATGAATTCAAAGAGCAAGAAACAATGTTGTGGTTTACTGGAGCCAGAATCTAGTGATAATTGCAATGCCTCTTATTAGCAATCCTTTTTTTTTTCCTGAACTAAACTATACCCTTTTTCCACAATAATGTAATTTACATTTAAAACCTTGGCATCACCATAATAAATATAGATGGTGAAGAACTATTGCAAAATACACATTATGAAAAACAAAAGAACATAAGTTTTAACCCAGTGTCCATTCTAAATTTGCAACAGTGGAAACAATAAGTAGAAAATCCTCAATGGTGGCACTGGAACACGAGAAATTCAGTCAAAAAAGTAATGCATCGTCAAAATTTCTAGAGATACAGAGTGTGGTAGGCGAAATCGTACATACAACCAAGAGAAAAACAAGGTCATGCCTAATATTGGTGGTGTATAGTTGCTCAATCTTGCATCATCTAAAATTCGAACCCAGAAGAGCACTAAAATCCTTATGAACAGAGCCATGAAATAAACCCAAACTTAGAAGGAAGGAGTCACCTAAACAATAAAGGTAGCACGCTGAGATGTGGTCTTGGCTAACTCCAAGGAAGTTAGATAACTCCATCTAACGATATTATAACCCTGAAATGGAACCTGGGTAAGAGGGAAACGTCACCCATGGAATCAAACCAAAACGAAAAAGCCCTGTAGTAAGAAATCAAAGAAATGAACTAAAAATTGTAGCACGAAGATAAATATGTAAGCTGGAAATCGAAAAGGTGAAAACACAAAGATACATTGAGCCAGCACAAGTTCCACATCCTTCTCAAAGAGCCAGATTTAATCCAGACTATTCAACCATCGTCAAGTAGCTTCCTCAGTGCAATCTCAAGGCAAATCCCCAAACCTCCTTTGTAGATCCTTTTTACATGTTTTTCTTATGTGGAAACAAATCCATGGATTTCAATGATAGCCAATCACAATCTTGATTTCTTCAAACAACCGTAGCATCCAAAATTGGATTTGCATGGCCACAACTTTTATCTGTGCATTAAATTCTAAATCTGTTTTTTTTCTCACGTAGTTAGTGAAGCAGTGTCTCAAAGAATATCTGATTTCTCTCAAATGGTTGCGAAATTGAGGAAACCATTTCTGGGTTATTTAATTCAACCCATCCTGAAAAAAAACCCATGTCTCAATTTTCCTAAATTCATTTTCATTTGGCTGAAAATCACGTTTAACAATTGACATTTTTCAGTTGTTACACATTTCTGGAAAATACTATTGCAGCATGGGAGTATATATGTTTATTTAAAGGAGGACACATGATCCTGAATCAAGTTGTTCTTGTACAAACAATGGTCTATTGGGCGCACCTGTTCTATATCCCATCTGCTATAATTAACAATTTGAATAGGATGACTGCCAATTTTATATGGGGATGCAATAAAGACTAATATAAATACCACCTATCCAAACTTTATGTGTTGGCACACCCTAAACATATGGGAGGATGGGGAATATTGGATTTAGCACATTTCAAGAAGGCACTTCTTTGTAAAACTATGTGGAGAGAAATTATGGGTGACTCGATGTGGAGCTTAGCCATTTGCGCTAAATACATGGACAACATGGATATGTCTTACTGGATCAGGGAAAATCACATTGGGTCCTCACTTAGATCTGCTATTTGGAGAGGCTTCAGGAAACTGGAACCATATTTAAGGCAAAATCTAATCTGGAAATTTCAGACTGGAGCAAAGATTATGATAGGATGGGATGAATTTGCTGGAGGGGCTGGAAAAATTCATGTGTCTCCTCGGTTAATGAGACCACTCCACAACAAGGGTATCTTCTTCTGGGTCAGCGCCATTGGAAAATGGGAAGGAGCCATTCCCATTTGGAAACCTGCAAATGAATTGCATCTCCGAGATGACATGGAGGTTCAATGGAATGCTATTATATCCTCGTTGTGCACCGACGGCATATATCGCTCTACGAATAAAGACTTTCTCATATGGAAGGGACTGGGTGGCTCCTCGGCAGTCCATGTTAAGCATACATATCTACAGTTTCTAATCTCTGAGGCAAGTAATACTGGAGACATCTTTCCTCCAACCTTCTGGAAATCAGGATGCCCCTCAAAGATCATAATCTTTGCATGGCCGGTGTTTCACAATAGGAATCTCACTCGGGAAAATTTACAAAAACGAAATTGGCACGGGCGTGCCATTTGCCTTCTTTGCATAAATAACTCTGGAAATAATACACATCTATTTTTCACTTGCCCAGAGGTGCAGCCTATCTGGCAGAATCTTGTTGCTCACTATGGTTTCACTCACTGCTCCTTCCCATCCATTCCTGAAGCTTTTAAAAGATGGAGCATCATGAACAAAATGGTGGGCCATCCCATTATTGACCATTTGGGCCATATGGAAATGGAGAAATGGTATGATATTCAGTTCAAAAGTGGAATCTAACTCTTCTGTAGTTGTATCTATCTTATCTCTATACAACGCCCTTGATTTGTTAGGACAGAATAGGGACAGGAATGGAAGAAGCCAAATGGCATCAGTGAACAGGAACAGGAATGGAAGAAGCCAAATGGCATTGGTGACCATGACTTCTCCATGTGCTTATTTCGACAGAGTTGCACAACATGGGATGCGCGCTTGTGGTGTATACATCAATCCAGCAGATAGTCATGCTTTTGAAATTTATTGGAATTCTAGACCAGGGTCCAACAACAACGCTGAGGCGGTGGCATTAGCTGGTCTTCTTTCTTTTTGTATCTTTTTTGACATTCCGAATTTGCAAATCTATGGAGACTCGAAGGTTATAACTAATCATGTCTTGTCAAAACACAACATAAAAAACATTCATCTTGCTGGATGGCTGGACAGGATTGCAGCTTTATGCAACACCAAGAGGGACTATACTATTTCACATATTAACAGGAGCAAAAACAAAAAAGTTGATGCTTTATCCAAAATGGGCCTAACTTCTCCCCAAGGTGTTTGGAGGATGCAGATCACAACGGACAGCAACAACGTCCAGATCCAGGACTTTTGTCTTCCGGGTATATAACTCTCTATCTATGGAAAATATCTGGTATGTTTCTATACTTTCCCATAGTTTGGCATATTTCTCAGCGAAGGTTTGCACATATATATTTTGTTGTCATGGAAATCATTTTGTTTTCTATATTTTTTGATCATATGTATCTATCTCCACACAATCATTTTGTAGCTGAACAGGAAATCTATCTAATGTTTTTGTTTAATCTCAAGATGTGGCGTGGTCCACACATCCGCCTCGAATAACGGCAATATCAACTGATTCATGTATGCTTATATTATCCACTATCATGAATATAATACAAATATATAGCTTTTTTTCGTGCTGAAAAAATAAATAAAAAAAAAAAATTAATTAATTAAATTAAATTAAAATTAAAAAAAAAAAAATAGAAAAAAAAATAAAATTAAAATAAAGTAAAATAAAATTAAAAAATTAAAAAAAATAATAAAAAATAAAAAATTAAAAAAATAAAAAATAAAAAAACTAGTCTTGATATTAAATAATGGCTGTTGCTTCTCCTGCCAATCTCACGTTGCTTTGAAGCACAAAGCTCTGCTACCTCTGTTGGAAAGCAATACATTCAGGAGTTGGGAGATCTTATGTTGAAAGTTCAAGCTTCAACAGATGTGAGCATCAATTCATCTAGCAGAATCTTAATTTTCACATTATTATTTTTTTTACAGAGATAGATAAAAATTGCAAGGTACTAGAAGAACATGAGAAGCAGGCTTATGAAAACGGTTTGCTAAGCTGAATGAAGATCTTAAAATAGGGGAGAATTTTCAGTGTTCAGCAATTCAAAAGACATGGAAAAAGAAGGTATTTGTGGGTGTACACCATAGCATTTGAGATCTTTGCATATCACATTTCAAGGATGAAAAATCTGGGCCTGCTGATCCTACCTAGAAAAATATTACCAACTATTTATCCTCACAAAATATTACTCAACAGATTGGAATTTCTAAAATTTATTTAAATGCTGATATGGAGGTGATCCTCTTACAATTGCATCTAATCAATTCGAACATCCAAGCATAAATGAGGGTAGGAATCTGAAAGTTAACTCCAATTCTTTGCATAAGTCTGGCACAACAGAGTGTTCCTTGAAGAATTCGAGGACAAAGGTTGAAAGGGATTGCATTGAAGATATTAATAAATCTCTAGGAAGTGAATGGCACAGCAGTAACAACCATGACAGTGACTGCAAATCGCCAGCAAATATTTCCCTCTCCTGTTTTGCAGCCTCTTCGAGCAATATTTTTTTATTATGATAGATTTTTGAATTTTGGATTCCAAGCTAACAATTTTTTTTTTCTTTGCAGGTTGCATTAGAGCCAGTTATCAATTGATCATTTTATTTAAAATTCTACATTTCCCTTATTCAAAAACATGAAGAATTTTTTTTTTTGTTATTTTTTTTTAATTGAAAATCTAACATGATTTTTTATTTTTATTATTTAGAATCAAAACATGATTTTTTTTATTGAAAATATTTTTGTGAGGTTAATGAAGAAATGCAAGAAAATAAATAAAATTCTAGAAAATTTTAAAGTCTAAAAACTTAAAAAAATGCAATCAAGCTTGATTTTATTTCCTAGTTTATCCTACTTGAAATATTTTTTTTATTTTTTTATTTTTAAGTATATGAATGTTTCCAATGGAACCATTTACGGATTAAAATTTCTAAAATGTTCATATCCAAATTTGCGAAATGTACCTGATTGTGCATGAGGACATGAGAAATTGTTTTAACCTTTAGATTTTCCGCAAGGATCTCTTGAAGAATTGATGAATATTGTGGCATAACTGCTTCTTGATACCATTCCTTGATGTAGTCTTTGGGTTGCATTCTAGATCCTTTGTCCATAAATGGTTAGTAAAAAAAAAAACAAATAAAATACACTCTAAAATGAAAGTTAGTTCCTATGCACACTTCCCCAGCAACAGTGCGAAAATGTTGGGGGCAATGTGATTGCCTATCATTTAATTTGTCAACCCGAGGGTTTCGTAAACTTGTGATGCAGCACTATATGTGCTAGAAATTGTCTTTCAGTTTAGATCAATCTAACTACAAAATAACGAAAGCCAATTCATCTAATCTATGAAATCAAATAATGAAAATGAAATTCAACTAACCTGTGAAATCAAAAACAACTAATGTATGCTTAGTTACTCCAGCATTCAATTATTAAGTGTTACCTTCTTGAGATGATGTGTAAACAACTATTTATACTTTAACTTCTAATGTCCCAGAAAAGCAAGTAAAGTGTGCAGAAAATAACTTAGTAATTGCATGTATCAAATATTCAACCATTCAATTTTGAAATATGATTAAATATATTCTTAGAATGATCTTTAGGAATATCAGTTAATGCAATTAAATGAGGATCTTAAAAGCAAATATAAAAGCACGAAAAAGTAAAACTCAAAGATTGCATAGGTTGAACATTCAATCACTCAATTTGAAGTCACCTTCTTGGCCTGATACTTTATTCAATTATACAATGAATTGATGGTTTGATCTAAGAAAGTAAATAATAGAACATGAAAGAAAACTAAATAACTATGAGCCCTTGCCTCAAACTTAATCCAATTAGAAAATACATAAATCTTCCCTATTTAAATGTTTTTAGAAAAGCAAAGATTACATAGTCATTTTAAAACTAATACTAAGAAAGAAAATGAACTTTAATCTATAAAAGTAATTAAATTTCACAATCATTAGATATCCATTCCAATGGTGTATGAGGATGGCAAGTGAAGAAGCTCCATATGCAAGTAAAACTAAATCTTCAAATCTCCAAGTATAAGCTCCAAATTATATATTAAAAACATGAGCATTTCTCCAACTTTACACATTCCTTTCAAAAGAGAAGGCTCTCCTATTTATACAAAAACATAAGAAGCTACCCTATTTAATGAGGATCCACTAAAATCTCGTATAGTTACAACCAAATAGATCATAATGAGACACATATCCCTTAGGCATCTCATAGAGTTCTAATCCAAATAATAAATGATGAGACACCTTATATAGTTACAATCCAAATAGGACACATATCCTTCTTTGACCTTTATCCAAATCTCCTTTGAATGGTGTTAGAGTCGGTCTTGCCAGTCCTCCATCAGAGATCAAAACTCTTTTTGCATTTCATTTTTAGGAGTCCCACTCCATTCACTCAGCTGCATTCTGCTAGGGGCATGCCAAAATATGACAGAAAAGGTCTTGTCATTCATTTCCCCTCATGTCTGACACCTGCTGGCTTCGGTCTTTTGTCAATGTTCACTAAAGTCCATGACAGTCAAGGTTTGGTCCTTTAATGGACAAAAGTCATTTTCAATCAT
Source organism: Pinus taeda (assembly GCA_000404065.3). NCBI lineage: Eukaryota > Viridiplantae > Streptophyta > Pinopsida > Pinales > Pinaceae > Pinus > Pinus taeda. The sequence continues at coordinate 19,714 of APFE030943140.1, read as the reverse complement.
TAGGTCTAAGGATTAGTCAATTTGGTCTTTAACCATGTCCAATAAAGCCATGCAGGCTAGAGGGAGGCCCTTACAAAGTTATGATTCAAAGAGTTTCATCGTCATGTTGACAGACTTTGACTGTTCTTCAAAACTCTGTTTTGAAGAAAAGTCAAACAGTGTGTCATTTGTGATAATTTTCAACAAAAAAGTCTCCAGTTGATCTCTTCAGGCATAGTCATGGTTTCCGTGGCCAAATTCCTGTCATACAACCCCTGCAAAAAGTGCCAAAAATTTCATCATTCTAGCTAAAAATTCAAAGGGAAAAGTGAAATTCAGTGTTGCATTAACTCAGTGAAAAGAGCCTAAATGAAACATTAGCAAAGTGGGTTTTTGAAGAAGCAAAAATTTAACCCATGACTCCAAAAGTCTTTATAAAGGATTTCTACAAGAAACATAATCATTTTGCATACCAAGGTGGAGAGAAATCATTTCAAGGCGATTAAGACAAGTTAGCACACGTTTGAGTGAAGTTTGGAGTCGCTTTCAGGAGCGTGGCGCACACAAAGAGCGGCGCGGAGCATATAAAGAGCAAAGTGCACATAGCACTACCCCACAGTGTTAATTCAACAGGGGCGCGGCGCACACACAGAGCGCAGTGCACTGCGTTTGTTGCGCAGCGCACACCCACAAAGGCCCGAAATTGTGCCAAATTGCCTCAAGTCGCCTTTGAAACCCCTCAAATCAACAGGTAGGCTCTAAATCTTGATGGCTCATGTATTTTTGTGAATTTTATGGTGGTTCATGGCTATTTATAGTTGCAACAAAAACTCATAAAACCAACCACTAGAAAACATCAAAGCCATTGTTGCTAGGGTTGCAAACTTGTGGTATTTATGCCAAGGCTCCTCTTTCACCTCTCATTTTTCCCATTCTTCCCATTGTTCCCTTCCCCCCTATCCCATTTCCCCCATTTTCCCTACCCTAAAATATTACCAAACCCCTATTTCCTATCCGCTCCTCTTATTTGTCAACATAACACCCCAAAACCCTTCCTTATAAAAATCCCCAAACCCTCCTACATATCCCTGAACAAAATTTCCCCCATAACCCCTATTCCCATCATATTATTCCCCTTCCTAACACTCCCTTTTTGCATTGTTCCCCTTGGTGGCAGATATCACAACAACACCTAGTTTCATACCATCACCAAAGGGCAGCCCAAGTATAGTACACACACACCAGTCATGGCATCTGAGCATTCATCGAAGTATGAGATGGAAACCCAGAGTGATTCATCCTTGGAAGAACAGGCTCCCCGGAGACATCACAAAAGTGGCAAACATGTTAGTGATGAGCCAACCACCCTCACAGAATTACGGGCCTGTCCTCTTGCTATGTCATGTTTCCAGCATCTATCATGTTTTGAATTTTGTCAAAGGGTGCCTAATGTTCGAGTTCATCATGAGTTGGCCCGTCTTTTTTTGCTTCACTTACATGGAGGTCACTCTATCTTGGCTGGGGTCACCTTCACACTGACACTCGAAACTGTCTCATTAGCAACCGGTATACCGAATGTTGGAGAATAGTGGCACAAGAAACAAAAGGTGGATAGGCAGTATTATGAGCCTTACATTAAGGCCAGTTTCTTGAGGCAGCTCCAAAGAGTTTTCCATTCCGATATTTGAAAGATGAATATGCTCCACTCATGAGGTTGATCATGAAGTATTTCAGCTGTGAGGGGAGGTTCTCTCGTCTGTATTCCTATCACATCAGGTTGCTCATGCACTTTACCAGGGTACGGATGATGAACATCCCATATTTCATTTGCAGGAACATAGAGAGGATGAACACCTTCATGCAGCACAAGACCCCTCAGCAGCAACTTAACAATTTTTATCATTTTTCTCTCATTAGGATTTTGGTGGATCATCAGCTGGGATTGCAGGGCATTGCTTGGGAGGAATTCATCTCCCGTGACCACTTCAGCACTTCACAGGTATTATCATAGGTTGAACATGAGATAGGTGGTCCTTCTCATCAGTATGAGCGCCATGAGACCACCACTATGCCAGTATTCATCACCTATCAGAGAGGCAGTAGACATTTGTTTGCAACAGCAAAGCGAGTGTTATCTCCACCCGGGGTGGAAGGGGCCTCGCTTCCGACATCGGAAACACAGGTACAGGACAAGGGCAAGAGGCCCATGCATGATGAGGGACCATCAGGTGAACAAGAGGCCGACTTCATCCTCATTCATGATGATGATACAGATGTGGAGAGTGCCAAACTTAGGAGGACCATCTAGGAGCAGAAAACAAAGATCCAAGACTTGTCACTCAATTTGGAGAGGGCCAAATGGATTATCAGGTATTTGGAGCAGAGGAACAAACGGCTTGAGGACCAGCATGAGATCATGGAGCTGCAAAACATCTGTGAGAATCGCCAAGTTGCCCAACATAGGAGGATTGAGCTCACTCCATTAGAGCAAGAGATTAACAATGACCGAGAGTCTTGGCTCGAGCGCATCAACATCCACCTTGAGAGACTGCTAGAGAAGGCTGACAGGGACAAAACCATACTGAGGAGGATGGTTTACCATTACAGGGCACAGAGCATGAGTTCAAAGGCTCGAATAAGGAGTTTGAAGATGAAATTGAGCAAAGCGACAAAGAGGCAAAAGAGGCAAAAAGAGCAAGATCGGCTCAAATCTTGGTTGAAGCCTCTCTGGCCTAGCATAGAACCTCATAGAGGATCTCCAGCCCAAATTTCAAGAAATTTGGGGCAATTTTGGTCACATGACAAAATTTTGGTCACAACACAAGGTTTTTCCCCCTGTGCGTCGCGCCACTGGTGCGGCGCTTAGGATTGGGGGCTCCAAATCAAAAATGGCTTGCATTTTTGGATTCAGCATGAAAAATCATGCCTGCTGGTGCATGGACAAGAAATTTGGGCATGATTTGAGTCCCCAGGAGGTCAAAAACACTCAAAAAATGACCTCTCTGCCCTATTTTGACACACAGGAAGCAGTCTTGGGAGAATGAATATTTGGAGGGGCAAATGAGCACCAAATTTAGAAATTTCACTTGGGTTGGAAAGTAGACGGGCCAGGTTTTCCCACAAGCACACTTGGGCAAAATTTGGACTCTTGCAAGTACCTCAAAAGAGCCTCCAAAGTGGTGAGGAGCATATAGATTTGGGCGCGGCGCATATAGAGAAAAATTCCAAAATCACTTCCGGGCTTTCCAACAAGCACACTTGGGCACAATTTGGACTCCTGCAAGTACCTCAAAAGAGCCTCCAAAGCGGCATGGAGCATATAGATTTGGGCGCGGTGCATATAGAGAAAAAGGCCAAAATCACTTCCGCTTCGCGACATTTCGATTCGCGACTTTCTCCAAGTGGGCCCGCTCACTTACATTACACTTTTGTTGGCAACTAAGGCAAAGTTTAAAGAGTTTTGCTTCTATCCAAGTGGCAAAGGAAGGCACGCGGTCACCCAAGCCATTTGTCATTTTTGTAATGCTACACATGTAACTAATGGTTGGCTTTCCACTTCCACTTTGTAATGATTCGAAAAACTCCCCAACTCTTGGTCGTTCTATTTCCTCATGGCATAGTCTATTTATTGTATGCAAACCATTTGCAAAGGGTGGTTTGGTTGTAATTTTTGGGAGACTGTGGGAGAGAAACTCAGTTCTTCATTGTATATTTTGACAGAGGATTAATGAAAGGCAGTGGCTCTGTTTCATGAGATTCTTGTGGTGTGAGTGTAGCAAATGTGTTCTCTTTATGTTTAATATGTATTTTGTTATGTTTCACAATTCATTCATCTTCATTTCTAGTGAAATTTTCTAAGTAAGATAAGGTAGAATTCATATTTATTGCTCTGCCTGTGGGAATGTTTCACGTTGGGTGTTTTTCTTTTGTTGAAAAGGATTCATGTGTTTATGCCCTTTTTACCCTCCTAAACAATCTTTCCATTCTGCATTTACTTCAAGTTTAATTGCTAGACTTTCCGCCTGTCTTGCCTCACGAAGTAATCTATGCCTTTGGGTTAAATTCTCTGCTCATTACTGTTTGTTGGTCCCATACCATCCCAGAAACTCAGTCATTTATAAAAATTGCTTTTTGTTTCCATATTTATTTACTATCCTAAAATCAATATTTCATTGTAAGTCATCTTAGACCATATCGTTTATTTATACACTGAGCGTGACTCGAAGAGAGTCCTCTCCTGTTCTAGTAGGGCTAGCTACCAGACTAAGCGTGGTTTGTGGTTACCCTAAATTTTGCCTTCCTTCAGCCTAAGGCGGATTTAGGTGCTAACATAGTGGCGACTCCGCTGGGGATGAAATTACTCCCCTTACTTCTTGATAATTCTAAGCTTCCGGATGATAAGTTTAGGATTAGATAGGCTGAGTAAATTGGTTGTGTCCTTTGATTTTTCTTATTAGCACGTTGGCTTCTAGAAGATATACCAAAGCTAATCTAGATCTAGATCCTCCACACATCTACGAAAATCCCAATTTGATTCCAAGAATTCGTCGTTAAGAGAGCTCTATATCTCCCGTCTTCAAGTCCCATTCATGCCCTGACATTTTTTATTATCTTGAAGAACTAGATTTTGATGAGCAGTTCGAAATATCATTGTTCGAGACCAAATCCCAAAGGGCAGTTGACTCTACTGTCCCCAATCCACAGTTTCTCATAGACTTGGAGACGGAAAGGGCTAACCGGTCAATTGATAATTACATTGTAGCACAGCTTCAAACTCCGATTGCTAGCCCCCTACAAACAGTGCACACTCCTCCGACACCTCCAAGGCCAAACCCACCAAGAGTGATGGCTGCCCATTTTGCACCCCTTGTTCTGCCTCAAGTTTTAGATGATATGCCCGCAGATTATCAAAGCAAAATCTTGTTTTTTGATGGCACTCCTAACAGCATTACTTCTCAACAACATGTGGACAGAATGGCAGATTTCTATGAACTTCCTGAGATCGATGCAGAGAATGTGGAAATGAGACTCTTTGTACAGATTTTTGCAGGTGAAGTAAGGAAATGGTTCAGAGGTTTGTCGGCTGCACGTATCACCACCTTAGCCGACATACAAAGACAATTTTTAAACCGCTAGGAAGTGAAAAAGAATGCTCTCCAAATCCTGGCTGAATATGAGCAAATCAAACGAAACGCTGGTGAGTCGGTCCAAGACTACTGCATTAGATTCAATTCTGTTTATAATGAAATTCCCGGTCATCTAAGGCCACCTGTGGGGCTAGCCATGGTGAAGTTCCCGGATGGTTTTGATGCTGACATGGCTTATCAATTAAGAGAGAGAGAACCGGCCACAATGGAAGACATGCAGAAGATAGCGGTCAGCGTTGAAGCAAATCTGCTAACCAAGAGAGCCAGAGAAAAAGCAGAGAAGAAGGTCACCGTAAAGGAAGAATATTCCTCGGTAGATCAACTACTCCGGAAGGTAGAACAGATGCTTGAAAGGGTGAAACTTGACAAACCAGAGCCACAAGTTAGAAATCCTAACTTTCGTGGCCAACAACAGCCACAATATAGAATAAGGCAGAGAGATCAGTGAGCCCAAGAGCAGACAGCGCAGCAACTAGTACAGCCACCTTTGCAGCAAAATTTCATGCATGGACCGGAGTCAGATGAGGACGGGAATGTAATAGGTGAAGAAAACCACCTCTTTACTCCTGATGATTTGCCTATTTATCTCACCGAGGATGAGGAGTATGCAGAAAGCTCGGCTGTACACAAAGATGCAGATTTCATTCTAGCAAATGAAACTGTTTTGGAGGAAGAATCAGATGAGTACCAAAGAGGCTATATGAATGCTCTGTCCACCCAGCAGCAGCAATATTCACTTAGAAACAGAGATGTGCCGGTTCAAACCAATTCAGAAATAGGGGAAAGGATTGCTGAGACATCAAAGAATTTGAATTCATCAGTTGCACAAGGAAGGGAAAGG